>JADRCC010159944.1:0-10932 GCA_019843855.1 Hylomyscus alleni | reverse complement strand
ATCCAAGAACGGAGACTCTCTTCTAAGGTTCCTCTAGGTTGTACTAAGTTGATAGTTAAAACCAACTAGGACATCTAATACTTTATAATATCTGTGATAAAATACTCTGACTTGCCTAATTTTTTCCAAATATGTTCTTGTAATATTTACACAAAACATAATTTTCCAAAAGAATAATTTCAAAAATATTGAGTTCAGGCACTTGCGATGTTTCATGCTTTTTTTGTCAGCACTGAGGAATCTGAAGTCCAACAAAGTTCACTGCAAGTCTTGTCTTCATTAAGCTATATAGCAAAATATTACATTAAAATTGATATAAAATAAAGGATAGAAGAGATGAAACTTAATTAGTTGGTGACAGATACTCCAAGAAAGGTATGACTACACAAGAAATGAACTTAAGTATAATTTCACAGAAACTTTCTCCTTCCTTATCATAATCTTTTCCTTGTGTCTCATATTTATTTTCCCAAGTAACAACTAATTCACTGTATGAATCCCACAAAATTAACTTACAAACCTGTAATATACATACAGAGTGCCTAGGTTAGACCCATGCATAAAAATTGTTACGATATTTTCCTTTCTCTTGACTAGTGTATAAAACTCCAATGGTACATACACATTGTTGACCATATTTAGCTTGATAAGCCTTTGGTTCTCAACATTTTAGGAGATGCAGAGTAGAGTCCTATTGCTTTTCTATTTACATTTCTACAAGGAATAATGGCAATCTCTACAATTTTTATGATGGTACTTTTTTTTTTGTTTTTGTTTTTCAAGACAGGGTTTCTCTGTATAGCCCTGGCTGTCCTGGAACTCACTCTGTAGACCAGGCCGGCCTCGAACTCAAAAATCCACCTACCTCTGCCTCCCAAGTGCTGTGATTAAAAGCATGTGCCACCACTGCCCAGCTATGATAATACATCTTATTAAATCTCTTGAAAAGTTTTGTAGTTTGGCTTCATCACTCATCATTGAGATTTGTATACAAATATTTGTATTTATGTCTTGTACACAATTATTTTTACATATAAAAGTGTAAATATTTTATAACATTCTATTAAAAAATAAAACATAAACATTCTCTACTTTATTAAAAGCCATGGCTTTTTAATATAATTTTCCAAAGAACTGAATATCTTAATTTGTACAATCAAATTTTCTTTATTCATTAATGAATTGATATTGCATTATTATTCCTAATAGCATATTGGACAATGCAAGTAACAAAAAAAATCATACAGATTACCAGAAATATTTTCAGGTTTTCCATATAGACTTACTAAATAGTTAAATGTTTAAATATGTTATAAAGTGTATATCAGTTTTTTGTCTTGCTTTGGCAGATGATAGTCAGTGGTCATAGACCATTCATTAAAATTAATACTGACTCTCATGCAATTTCTTTGCAAAATTACCTGAAATTTTATTATTGTCATGTGCCAACAAATTCATCTCACATTTTATCTTGTTCTATTGCTCCATTTAAATGCATTCAAACCAACTACATTCTGTCTTAGATACTGTTCTTTTATAATAAATTAGTTTTGAAATAGGATAATGTTAATTGACCAAGGTTTTCCCTCCTTTAAATTTTGTTTTAGTAATTTTTGAGGCAATTTATGAATTTCCATTTTAAAAATTTTAAAGTAGTTTCTCTACATTGCCCTTGTTATCCTGAAAGTCAATGATGTTAGGTTAAAACCCAGGACAAATGGCTGAGGTGTATATCTAACTTATCAAAGCAAACTGGTCTCCATGAAATTCCTCAACCTCTACCTGTTACAGGATACTCCTGGCAGTTTCCTTGCCCCCACCCTGATCTCTCTAGCCCAGAAGGCTCTGCTGCTCTTCCTCTTGTAATCCAAACATATTTGTACTGTTGGGCCTTCTGGTTTCTATACCTAGTTCCCCTATCTCCATTATCCCTGCCCTCCCCATCTCCCCACATGGCCCAGCTCAGGCTGGTCATGACCACTCTGCACTGTCCCAGATGTCCCTGCCTCTGCTAAGCTCTAGCTTTATTTATAATAAACCATTTCCTCCAACATATCTAGGAGCAGTCAAGTTTTCCTTTTTGCTTATTTATTGTTTCATTCATTTGGTGCTGAAACCTGGGACAAGCCATGTTTCTTTTTCTTTCTTTCTTTCTTTCTTTCTTTCTTTCTTTCTTTCTTTCTTTCTTTCTTTCTTTCTTTCTTTCTTTCTTTCTTTCTTTCTTTCTTTTTCATTCAAGTAAGAAGCTTTGCCCTCTGCCTGCTGAGTGATGAGATTGAAGGTATATGACACATCTCCCACCTCCATATGAATTTGAATTTTTTCTTTTAAATTCCCCTTTAAAAAGCTGGTTTGATTTTAATCATCATTCCATAAATCTATACATCAATTTACGAGTATGACAAATGAGTGTTAAAAATATCAGTGAAGACTGGAAATCAGTTCATTGGAGGTTCCTCCAGAAATTGGACATAGTTCTACCAGAGGACCCAGCTATACCACTCCTGGGCATATACCCAGAAGATGCTCCAACATGTAATAAGGACACATGCTCCACCATGTTCATGGCAGTCATCAATGGGAGGAGAGGCCCTTGGCCCTGTGAAGGTTCTGTGCCTCAGTGTAGGGGAATGACAGGGCTGATAAGTGGGAGAGGGTGGGGTGGCAGGCATGGGGAGGGGGGAGGCAACAGGAGTTTGTTCTTGTTGTTTTTGTTTGTTCATTAAAAAGAAAAAAAATATCAGTGAAGAGCTGGGCGGTGGTGGCACATGCCTTTAATCTCAGCACTTGGGAGGCAGAGGCAGGCAGATTTCTGAGTTCAAGGCCAGCCTGGGCTACAGAGTGAGTTCCAGGACAGTCAGGGCAATCAAAAACCTTGTTTTGAAAAACAAAACAAAACAAAACAAAATATCAGTGAAGGATACCTGTTAATATGTTCAGATTCAGATAATTTCTTCTCAGCATTGCTTAATATTATACTAAGTATAAATATATAAATATCTTTCTGTATATTTCTATAAACGTATCTAATATATAGTTAGATGAAATGTGAATGTATACATACACACACATATATATATATATATATATATATATATATATATATATATATATTTCATATAAAAATAGTTTTAGGGGGACAAATTTGCTTCATCTTTACTAGACTATACCATTATTTATTTTACAACTACAAGTAAAATTCTTCAGAATATTTAATTTTTGTGTTTAACACATTTTTATATGATTTAGTAAAATTTGTATTGAATCCTGTGTCTGTATTCACAAGAAATGGTGATATTTAGTTTTGTTTTCTTTTACTGTGATTGGGTTTCAGAATAATCCTTAACTCACAAACAAGAAACATTCTCTCCTTCATTTTGATGGAATAATTATTCCTTAATTAAAATGAGTAGATAGTTTGTTACTTAAATGACTGTCACAGTCTATGTTTATTCCTATTCTATTGCTGTGAAAAGACACTAGGACTAAGGCAAGTCTTATAAAAGAAATCAATTAATTGAGTGCTTGCCTATAGTTTCAGAGAGGTTATTATTATAATGGTGAGGAATCTTGCAGAACCTGGCAGAAAACAAGAATGAATGATGGTAGAGTAATAGTTGAATTGTCTTGATTCAGAGAGAGAAAGAGAGAGAGAGAAGAAGAGAGAGAGAGAGGGGAAGAGAGAGAGAAAGAGAGACAGAGAGAGGTTGGACCTGATATGAGTTTTTAGAAATTTCAAAGCCTACCCCCAGTAACTTACTTCTTCCAACAAGGCCACATCTACTTTAACAAGGCTACACCTCCTAATCCTTTCTCAACAGTCAGTCCACCTACTGAGGATCAATATATGAATTTACTGAGGTATTTCTAATTTAAAACACCACAAAGTCTGTAAGTGAAACCATATTGGCCTGTGTTTTGCTTTGTAAAAATTGTATGCCTCACTCTGTGGTAAAGGTAATTACTAAGTTCAATTTTATTTCTCTTATATTAAAAACTATTTTTTTTTATTTTTTGTATACATATGTTGTGCCTGCATGTATGTCTGTACACTATATACTTGACTGATTTCTTATGTTCATGGAAATCTGAAGAAAGCATTGGACCTCTGGAACTAAGAAAGATATTTGTGAATTTCCAACTGTGTGGAAGAAATGTAACCCAGATCCTTTGCAAGAGCATGCAGGAATCTAACCACTGAGAAAGTTTTCCAGATCCCTTTCTTTACTATTTTTTTTTTTTGATGAAAAGGGTTTTCTTTTTTTCTTTTTTTCTTTTTTCTTTTTTTATTGGACACTTTATTTACTTTTCAAATGTTTCCCTCTTACCAGGTCTCCCCTTCAGAAACCCCCTATCCCATCTCCCTCCTCCTTGCCTCTATGAGGGTATTCCCTAACCTTCCACTCACTCCCCATCTTCCTACCCTGGCATTCCCCTAGGATCAAGGGCCTCTCCTCCCACTGATGTCCAACAAGGCCATCCTCTGCCACATATGCAGCTGGAGCCATGAGTCCCTCCATGTGTACTCTTGGGTTGGTGGTCCAGTCGCTGGGAGCTCCCTCCATGGGGCTGCAAACCTGCTCATCTCTTTCATTCCCTTCTCCAATTCTTCCATCAGGGACCCCACACTCAGTCCAGTGGTTGGTTGTGAGCATATGCCTCTGTATTTATCAGGCTCTGGCAGAGCCTCTTAGGAGACAGCCTTAGCAAGCTCTTGTCAGCAAGAACTTCTCAGCATCCACAATAGTGTCCTAGTTTTGATGGCTATATATGGGATGATTCCCCAGGTTGAGCAGTCTCTGGATGGCTTTTCCTTTAGTCTATGCCCCACACTTTATCTCCTTATTTCCTCCTGTGAGTATTTTGTTCCCCCTTCTAAGAAGCACCGAAGTATCCACACTTTGGTCTTCCTTCTTCTTGGGCTGCATATAGTCTGTGAATTGAATCTTGGGTATTCCAAACTTTTAGGCTAATATCCACTTATCAGTGAATACATACCAAGTGTGTTATTTTGTGACTGAATTGCCTCACTCACTATATTTTCAAGTTCCATCCATGTGCCTAAGAATTTCATGAAGTCATTGTTTTAATAGCTGAATAGTATTCCATTATGTAAATGTACCACATTTTCTGTGTCCATTCCTCTGCTGAGGGACATCTGGGTTGTTTTCAGCTTCTGGCTATTATAAATATAGCGGCTATGAACACGATCATTTCATTAGATGTTGAAAAAACATTTGACAAAACTGAACATCACCGCATGTTAAAAGTCCTGGAAGAATCAGGAATTCAAGGCTCATACCTAGACATAGTGAAAGAAATATACAGCAAACCAGTAGCCAACATCAAACTAAATGGAGAGAAACTTGAAGCAATCCCACTAAAATCAGGGACTAGACAAGGATTCCCACTTTCTCCCTATCTATTAAATATAGTACTTGAAATTCTAGCTAGAACAATTAGACAATCAAAGGAGGTCAAAGGGATCTAAATTGGAAAGGAAGAAGTCAAAATATCACAGTTTGCAGATGATATGCTAGTATACTTAAGTAATTCCAAAAATTTCACCAGAAAACTACAGCTAATAAACAACTTCAGCCAAGTGCCCGAATATAGAATTAACTCAAAAAAATGAGTAGCCTTCCTATACTGAAAGCATAAATAGGCTGAGAAAGAAAGTAGGGAAATAACACCCTTTACAATAGACATAAAAAATATAAAATATTTTTGTATTATTTATTTGGTGTGACTTTTATATGATTTATTTGGTAATATTTATTTGGTGTGACTCTAACCAAACAAGTGAAAGATTTGTATGAAAAAAAAAAAAACTTCAAGTCTCTGAAGAAAGAAATCGAAGACCTCAGAAGATGGAAAAATCTCCCATGCTCATGGATTGGCAGGATTAATATAGTTAAAATATCCATCTTGCTGAAAGCAATCTACAGATTCAATGCAATCTCCATCAAAATTCCAACTCAATTCTTCATAGGGTTATAAAGATAAATTATCAAATTCATTTGCAATAACAAAAAACCCAGGGGCAACAAATCTCTCAAGGGTTAGGGTCATCTTCTCTGACTGAGTTCAGATCAGACAGTCCTCTGTTGTGCATAAGTCAGGGGCCTCATATCAGCAGGTGTATGCTGCCTGGCTAGTGACTCAGTGTCTGATTCTCAGAGTTGAAGGGAGCCAAGTGAAGGAGGAAAACTATAGAATTATACTTCAATTTCAAAAATTAAACAAACAAGGCCATTGGCTTTTCACTTTTCATTTTGATGTCATATTATTGCTTTCAATTATATCCTTATTTATGTTCATTCTTTTTCTTGTGGTCGTTTCATTTACTCTTATTGTTCTTCTTTCAGAGTATAGATTGATTTGAGCACTTATGTTCTTTCCTAATATAGAAACCTAGTGCCACAAACATCTTTACAATCACTGATTTAGCTCTCTACGCAAATATTAGTAGGTTGCATTTTCAGTTTTACTCAACAATGTTTTCTGCTTTAATTTTTCTCTGATTTAATCTAATATGTATTGAAATATATTGAAAATCTAGAGCAGTTTTGATTGTGGATTTTAATATTATTTTGTGCTCATGGTATGAATTTTATTTAACTAGAATCATTTCATAGATATTAACATCAATTTTTTAGGAGTAAAGAAGCACTAAAGTCTTGAAAACATGAATATTCTATTGTTTATAGACTTTTTCTTCAAGTGTTAGTTAATTAGATATTTTATTTTTCAATTTGTGCTTATCCTGATAAGTGTAGTTACTTTGTATATTATTTTTCTTCATTTCCTAGTTTTATAAGGTTTATTTTCATGGGCATATTTGATCAAGTGTATTATCATATACTTTTAGTTTTCTTATTTTTTGTGTATTAGCTGTTCATTGAGTTTCTTAGGTGAGAATAAAAATTTGTTGCCTAAATTTCAAAGTAAACTCAATTTTTTTCAGATATTTTGTCATTTAGGACAGCAAGTTCCATTTGATATGGTGATCTAAGTTTTCTTATAGATGCTTATATAGGTTTCATATATATGAAAAGAGAGAGAAATGGATAGTCTCTGTGTGCGCATACACGTGTACATGTGTATCTGCATATACACATGGGTATTCATGCTCATGGCATCCCTGACTTGCTTTTTAAACAGACTCTTTATGTTTACTTTGAGAAATTTTTATTACTCTGACTTAAAATCTGTAAACTTTTATTCTGTAATGTAAAAGATGCTATTAATCTCATTCAATATACTTTTACCACGAACATTGCAATTTTTATCTTTGAATATTTCACTTAAGTATATTTTGTGTCATCCATGTGTATAGTTTTATTTGTGAATATATAGAATAACATTTTAATAAGTTATCCATTGTTCATTTTCTGACAATTTTAACATCTCTTTTTACTGTGGGTTGACTTTGATTGATGAATATTTTTCCAACAGTAGTTCATAGCACCTTTTTTCTTTGTATGTCTGATAATTTTGTTTAAATGTTATATTGTAAATTTTATCATGATAATTAATATCATCTGTATTTTCATAAATATTATTTTTATCTTAAGATTCTTTATTTAAAGTTCAATTTTTTAAAAAACAACTTGAAACAGGAGAAAAATATTAACAATATCAAAAGATAAAAGGTGAAAATACTTAAAGGAAATATACCATTTTAATTCTTTGAATAAATGACACTAATTTGAAGTACATCTTGTATTTTACTTCACATGACATGTTTACATTCCAAAATCTATAGTTTCTTACTTCTACATTTCTCATTTAGATACTTCCAAGGTGTTGGCTGCAGGGAAGTATATATTTAATCAGAAATTCTTTTTAGGGGTAAACAAGCTGCTTCTATACAGATATGATATCTAGAAAATAATCTTTTTACTTATTTTTATTTAAGTTTTATGATTTTATTGTAGCCTGTAGGTCTTCTTTCTTCATAATAACTTTATTGATTAGTTGGGAATTTCACATCATGGACACTGAGCACATTCTATTCCCAATACTCTCAAGTCTGCTCTCCACCTGTCAGAAGCCATCTAGGAAAGGGTAATGATAGCAGGTCATTACTGCCCTGGAGGTGGCCCACTGACCTTTGCATGGCTTATGATAGGTGATCTCAAAAAGGCAAGGTCCCAGAAAACTTCATCTCAGGATTGCTTCTTGCAGCAAATGTGACTTTCCTGTCACTCTTACATAGCCTAAGACTTCCTTGGCATTAGCGTTCCTTACAGAGCAGAAAGGTGATAGAAGGGAAGGGCTCAGTTATATTTAAGGGGCAGGCCATTGAGAGATTGAGCATGCTTCAGTAAGTACATAGATAAAACAGGTTTTTTTATTCTTATTTTTATTTGGCGGGAGGAAAGTCATACTGGGAATGGAAGTGGTAGGACTGAGAAGTGATGGTGATCGGGGTGCATGATGTGAAACTCCCTAAGAATTGATGAAAATGCTGTGTAAGAAAAAAAAAAAGAGAGAATTGCTTTTGATTAGAGTAAGAGCTAACCATGAATAGGTTAATTCCCTCACAGTCTGCTTTCAAAATTTACAAAAGAAATCTAGAAATGTGTTCTGTCTCTGGCTGACTATCCCTCATAACTGAGGCAAAATTGTTTGTGTGGACTCTACAGTGTGGCATGAATTAACAAGTTATTTATTTTAGTTGATTAGAACAGGCAGTATGTCTGTCCTGATTTGAGCAGCAGTTAATTATTTTGTCATTTCTGATTTTTCCTCTAGGCCTGTCCCAGTTTCCTCAAATGCATGTTCTGATTAGTAATCTCCCAAATACTTCATGGAAAGTCCTTGCAGATTTATTGAGCTATCTATTTGTGCAGCCTCCTTTTACCTGGCTTTTTTTCTGTTGATCCTTGGTACTTTTACATCCTAACCCTCTGCAGTACCACAGAACTCTCTGAAAGTGTGTAAAAGGAAAGAATTTAGTGTTAGCCATGTTCATGTGTCTTTTTTTAAGGGTCCTTATTCCCTGCCTGGTATTTAATGCTTGCTAATTTGTAGTTGGTTACAGATAGTGGATAGCTCAAGTCCTTTATATCTATTTTATTTGCAAATAAATATCTCAGATTTTAACAAGTATCATTTTCTATGATTAATCTTCATTTTTCTCAAACCATACAAATTATAGAAATTGTTTAGTATCAAGTACTTCTACATAGTCTTATGGAAGATAGACACCAGATCCACTTCATAGGCAACTCATCATTTCTACTTTTCACAGAAGTTAACAGTTATTAAGGTTTAGGGATTTGTTTGATGTAACATAGGTTTTAGGTAGAAGTAATTGTGAGTTAATTTAGACATGTCTGCAACCAAAGTCCTGATCTTAACAATATTATTATTCTTTCATGGATGTTCAAAAACACATCATTTTTATGTTACCACCAATAATAGAAAGGGTTGTGATTATTTTAAGACATGGAGAAATGTGATTAGGTTCTTATTAATATTTTATGCTTGAAATGTGTTTATTAAAGATAAAATAATTATCATGCCAGATATATTGTGATTTGGTTTAGATAAATGAACTTAAATGCCATCTTTTCAGGCCAAAATGGCAATAGTAGCATACAAAGCTTCCAATCAGACAACCTTTGAAAATTTGTTTTCTTTTATTGTAAAATACACAAAATCTGTAGGAGTAACAGAATGCTTGATGTTGAATGGTGTCAGATTTAGGTAAATAAGCTTGGGAAAGTAAATACCATTTAAAAAGCTGCACACAGAGTTTAGGAAAATAAGTTCATTATATTTTTACCATAAGAAGTGATGCAGAGTCACTTCCAAATAAAGTAGTTTGGAAGTTGGTAATTGACATTAAACCTGTTTGATGTAAAGTTCTTACCCTATTCACTGACTGACAACTGGTATCTAGGATTTGAAGTAATGTTTCCAAAGGTCTCAGAAGAATCGTGAGAGGTAGTATTGATAAATGTGACGTAGTAGTCAAGTAGGATGTTTCCAGCCCAAACTCTTATACCTGGCATTTGTGTCAGAAAAATTCACCGACAATTTAACAAAAAAATACAACCCCCAAATACACCTAGTTCTTGCATTTTGTGCTTGAAAGTGAGAGGTAAAGAGGTGAAAAGAATTTTTACACTCTACAGGTTTCCCTATACACTTGTGCCAGTGTTATCTTTTCTAAATCAGTACTTTGGCTGTGCAGTGTTCCTACCCACAGACATTTAAGCAAGCATAGAAGGATGTCTACAGGAGGGCATCTACTCATGTCTCATCCCTTGCTATGAACTCATGCTTTAAAAAACACAACCCTTCCTGCTGTGATTGAATATGTCACGCTATTAGATGCCAACCTGGTTTTCTTATCTGTTCAATCTGCTTATGATATCCTGTTTCTGCAGAACTGTTCCTCCTTAGTTCAAATAAAATTCCAAAGCCTCCTACTTAGTAAAAATATGGTAAAGAATATTTTCAACAATAAAACATAGCATTAACCCTAAAGACTTCTAAATCAATAGTCAATTTATAATGTTCTAAACAGTCAAGAGAATCTATTAAACATATATTTGCATTATTACCTTGATAAGAACACTAACAAAATTATTTTGACTTTCCCTTCATTACTCTGCTCATTTTACTTCACTTTATTTTCTTTATCTATAGCCAATTCTACTCGGGTCTTTATTATTTCTTAGCATCCTACAAAATCTA
The DNA here is from genome assembly GCA_019843855.1 of Hylomyscus alleni. Classification (NCBI taxonomy): domain Eukaryota; kingdom Metazoa; phylum Chordata; class Mammalia; order Rodentia; family Muridae; genus Hylomyscus; species Hylomyscus alleni. Next base: position 219 of record JADRCC010159944.1, on the reverse strand, counting down.
TGCTTGATATATTTTTCCTTTCTAGTTACTAGTTCATTAAGCAGCCAAAGTTTGTTTATGTAAAAAAACATCTATTTGATACAAATATTGATGAATATAAACATCTCTTTTAATACTGTTTCCTGAAACTCATAGTATTTGGTATTTTTAGGAGTTTCATCTCAAGAGTCTTTCTCTCTCTCTCTCTCTCTCTCTCTCTCTCTCTCTCTCTCTCTCTCT
>JADRCC010159942.1:0-15902 GCA_019843855.1 Hylomyscus alleni | reverse complement strand
TCTCTCTCTCTCTCTCTGTCTCTCTCTCTCTTTCTCTGCTTGCTTCTCCCAGGGAGATTTGTAAGCCCTGGGGAGGATAGTGGACAACTCATGAAAACTAAAATTACTGTAGAAAAGGAAATCAGTACATTTTGTTTTCTTCTTAGTTTTACTTCCACGCATTATCAAAAAAAAATTAAACTGGGCTCTTTAAGAAAAGTTCGCCATGTTTGGTGCTTCTATTCACGCTCAGCACTGGGCTAGCTTATAATATGGACTTAGAAATATTATTTTGTTGATTAAAGAATACCTGTACTTCTTTGGGAGAGGTTGTGGTTTTGTCTCATTCAGTGCAATTTTTTTCAGGTCTCTCCATTTAACTGAAATTTTCAAAACTTCATTTTAATTAGCTGTGATGGTGCAAGTCTCTAAGGTTCAGAATCTTCTACAGAGATGTGACTGATGGTTTAAAAGTCATTGGCATAAGCTGGTTGATGACTTCAAACACAGCTTCATTGTGGGAAACAACTTTGTACGGTCACCACATATGAAGAAGCTTTTTAAACAGAGAAATCCAATTCTCATCATGTCATACATTTTCAGTCAGGTCTCTCAAGAGAATGGCATATGCTAACAAAAGAGAGAGCTCCCCAACCTCACCTAAGAGTCTGGAGACATCGCAGGTCTACGTTGCGCAACCTGTGGGACTCAATGCCAACTTTAATTCTATTTTACAAACTTATTTTGCTCTGTACCTGAATCCAAACTTTTCCATTTTAGATAAACAACAAAAAGTCACAAACTGGAGACTATATCTGGATCAAATCAATTTCAAATATTCATAACAAACTTGACAACGTTCAGCTTAAACAAAAAAGAATAGCTCAAATCTCTCTATCCTGCAGCAGTAGGTCCCCTCTTCCCCACTGTGACCGAAGCACTTACCATCTTGGTCCCAAGGACCAGGTCAAGGCCTAGACATGTGACCCCAGAAAGTCCTGGTTAGAACTTTTCACAAAGGAGCTGAACTAACTACAGCCTCGGTTCCTTTTACTGCAAGATGTGAGAGACTGTGAACCTCGAGGAACTGAGGGCTGAAAAGAGGAACTGGCCCAAGAACAAAGGCAGTACACAGAAAGAAGCAGACATGAGAAAGGGACATTCAAGATACTTGAAATTCTGGTTTCACTTGTGGCCTGATATCAACTTTCCTTCCTGGTTCTAGGAGCCAGTAAATTATATTTTTGGCTTAATCTACTTCAGATTAGTCTATTTATCTTATAAACCATTGCAAACCTCACTGATAAAGCCAATGAAGAAGAGGTGTGACCAAATAAGTTGGAGTATTTCTGCTCAGTCATCACTTCATGGACATGGAATAGTGATGATTTTTGTTAGTCACGCAAGTCTTAATATCACTGGGCCTCAGTTCACTATCCATAAAATGGGACTAGCTACTTTGCCGGAATACCGAACAATTTTGATAATGAGTGTAAGGTGCTTAACATGAAGCCATTTCATAGTACCTGCTTAATTAGTGCTTAAAATGGAGGATTCTTTTTCTCATAATAAGGATGTGAGGATAATAATGAATTCCTAAGGAGACTGGTATTATAGACTTAAGGACTGTACGTGCTTTTCCCATTAGAAGTACTACTTCTAATATATACTTCACTACTTCAGATATATCTTTGGGAGGAAAAGTAGAAAACTGAAGAAGGTCAGAAATAACTGTAAACAAGCCCTGACTTTGGGATGTGTGAGTAAAATAAACTTAATTCAGAATGTGTTAGAAGTTAATGGTACCATTTTTTTAAGATTTATTTTATTTATTTTATGTGTATGAGTACACTGTAGCTGTACAGATGGCCATGAGCCATCGTGTGTGTGGCTGCCAGGAATTGAACTCAGGACCTCTGCCGACTCTGCTCGCTCCAGCCCTGCCCACTCCAGGTGTAATTCACTGCAGCTGTCTTCAGACACACCAGAAGAGGGCATACTGTCTCATCCAGGTGGTTGTGAGCCACCATGCGGTTGCTGGGATCTGAACTCGGGACCTTAGGAAGAGCAGTCAGTGCTCTTACCCGCTGAGCCATCTCGCCAGCCCTAATGGTATCCCTTTTAAGACTACATATAAAGTAATATGAAAACTAATTCAAAGATAATTGAGTTGGATATTTCTTGAAAATGGGATCTGTTAAAGCTTCTCTGATACTACCCAACGCCCACACAGTAGTCAGCTGTATAACTATCACATCCCATCATCCTGTTGCCTAAGTACTTATTTCCTTGGATGTGGCATGGTCTCTTTTCATACTTTTACCTTAGAATAACAGGTTAAGAATTTGGTCAAAGGTGACAAGTAAACTAGGTAAACTAGGTGACAAGTAAACTAACCTGGATTCTAGAAATGCTGCCAAGAGGTGAAGATATGAGCTGCAAACTGGCTTCTGTTTACCAAATGGGTGACTGACCCAAGTCACTGATCCTAGGATCATCCCCAGGTTAACTATTCTGAGCCCCCACCCTAGGACAAAACATTCCATTCCCAACATGCTTGCTGTCTGAAAAAGCAGAGACTGCAAATATAACCATAAAGCCTGACTGTTTTCAGTATAATTATCTCTCACATTAAATAACTCAGCGAAACAAAACAAAACAAGACAAACAAATAAAAAAAAAAAAAAGCAAGGTGATTGATATGACCCAGAATCCCAAAACCAGCATACATAGATTAAGAATTCTAAAGAACATATCCCTTCTAAATACGACTTATTTCATTAGAGCGGACTTTTTTAAAGATCTTGTGGTCACTAATCCTCCCGCTGGTACAACACATCATTGATGGGTTTGGAGATGACATTCAGTGAGGTGACATGGAACTCATTTGTAAAATGTAAATGTTTCCAGACATCAAATCATAGCGTGGGTTTGTCGTTTTGCTTCTGTGTTGAGAATGCAGAAGAGGGTAAGAACGGGAAAGAGAAAATAAGACTCTATGGAGGAGGGTGAGCGTCCTCACCCTCATCCCTCCATGCTACTCAGTGAGCACTTATTGTGGATTGCAACCAGCCATAAGAAAACAAGAGAGTATCCTGGATTTTTATTCCTCTTTTTATTCAGCCTTTGAATATGACTAAAATACATGGGATTTTAGAGGCGCTTACCTGCTATGCCTGTTTAGAAAGTATAGCTCTAAAAGACGTATACCTTGAGAAAGGAAGATAAACGACTTGAAGAAATTTCAGATCTTTCTGAGGAAAGTCTGCAAACCATGGATTTATATGAAAACTGTATATGAAATTTAGTCTGCTGGGCCCCGGATTCCCAAACTGAGTTGAAGTCTTAGCTCACTTTCTCTTAATTGTGTTTGCAGCTGAAATCGCAGTCTGGTCAAAGCTTCTAGCATATCGTTCTTCTTTTCTTCTTGCTGTTAGAAGACTCAGGGGTGGAAGATGCTCTGCAAAACACATGCAAAGAAATGATTATCTTTCAGCACCTCAGATTATATGATGGAAGAAAAATGTCATGAATGGTAGGAAGGCATCTGAAATAACAAACGCATTCGTTAGTGGTTACAGATTGCCCATGAAGACACAATTCTTAATGCTCAAGTTTAAAAAAAAAAAAAAAGAAGGAAAGAAAAAAGATGAGAAGGAACAGTTGGCATTCGGCTAACAATTGTGTTTGGAGATTTGTGCCTGACTTTGTTATTCAGAGCAAAGCCAGGGTACCAGTCTCTTGGGATTATGTACAAAGGCAAGGAAAAATGTGGACAAGCACAAGCCTCAAAGGTGACTGCTGGGTTAATAAAACAGTCTGTTTTCTGTTCACCCACCCTTGCTCTCTGTGTGCAAGTATATTAAAATATGTCAAAAGGAAAATCATCCTCTGTGCAAAAAATAATTCAACTACCAGTCACAATCTCCAGCTGGTGGAGCACCTCGGCGCGTTTCGGCACACTAACAAGTGACCCGCACAGCTCCCTGGATGAAAGTTGTGTCCTCATTAAAGGAGAAACAAACACAAAATAGGAACAACTGCCCACAATAGACGCCACATCTCTCCCAGACTGAGGAGAGCGGTCCTCGGGGTAACCTCTTAAATGGCAATGAAAGGGAAATGAAGATCTGCTGGAGGACTGTCTAGTGAACCGGCCCTTCAGACCCTGCTCCTCACATCTAGAAAAGCATCGTTTTCCTTCTGGTCTTTACAAACTTCTACCGTGTAAGACAGAGTAACAGTGTGAAGTGACCAGATGAATCCCGCACCCTGGGGAATTTAGAATACTCTATGTTCTATCTTTAAATAACCCTTCTCATTTAAACTCTGCTTTGAGTGATCCTAATATGTCATACCCACCTTTTCTGATTTTTCTCTAGACATTTACCTTGCTGTTAGGAGTCTCTAAAGACAAAAGGGAAAGATTAATGCTGTTCAACTCAAACAACACCGTTCTTGATGCTCATGGTGCATCATTAAAAGGCTGCACTCTGTATTAGATGCTTAGTGTGACAGGGGTAGTCCCTAAACGCTACCCAATCTATACAATGAGAATGTGCCTTCAAAGACAGAACAACTGAGAGTAAGCTCAACCCTTGGAAACTATCCCTAATTACCAGTGAGCTACTAATGAACGTTTTGAGGGTGGATAATACAACACCTTTATGAAGTTATTTTCATAGAAATAAGCACAATATTTCTCTGATCTGTTTACTCATTTGCCCCTTACTCTCAATAGAATACAGGAAAAAAATATCTGTTTATTACATTTATTTGTGTATATATGTATGTTTGGATGTATGGGCCTGGGCTTGTCATAGTATATTCAATTCCTCAGACCCACATGATGGAAGAAAAGAACTTACTCCCACAAGTTGTCCTCTGACCTACACTATGTGTCTACACACACAAAGATAGATAGATAGATAGATAGATAGATAGATAGATAGATACAAAGATAGATGATAGGTAGATAGGTAGATAGATACAGACAGACAGACAGAGATACAACATCGATAGATAGATAGATAGATAGATAGATAGATAGATAGATAGATAGATAGATAGATAGATGTAAAAAAGTTAATACGGGTCAGGCAATGACAGTGTGTTCCTCTAATCCCAGAAGATATCTGTGAGTTCCAGGCCAGCCTGGTCTATACATTGAGTTCCAGGCTAGCCAGAGCTAGATAGTGAGATTATGTCAGGGGTAAAAAACAGACTGGATGAAGACAAAAGAATTCACTTGAAAAGAGTGAATAAAGTGGACAGTGTATAAACAAGGAAATCCTGAGTTTGCATTCTGAATACTTCCACTCACAAGTGTTTTCACCTTTGTTTTGTGGATTTAATTATATTTTTCCTCCTCACTATAAAATGTTGAATATGTCTTGATGCATATACATTCTGTCTTTTTTGAAATAGAGCTTTTTGGTGTAGCGAGCGTTTGCATAGATTCAGTTGGTGTTGTATTGGAATATTGTAAAGTCATTAATCTCTGCTCCTGGAAGACAAGATATGACACAAAAAGACAGATATTTTGTAGAAATTATTAAAATCCCAGCTGAGGTTTAGCCTATGGTCAGAAATTAGAGTTATTCTATGAGAGAAGTCTGCATTTCTCTATCTAAACTCTCAATAATTGATCTTTATTTCTGGATTACAGAACTAAAAATCTGTATTTCTGCTTTATGGTAATTGGTTAGAACATTAGAGCACCATTTTATAAAATGGAATATGTCACGTATTGTCCTTACATGATCTTCACAAATACTGAACTAAAAAACAATCCTCAAAAATCTTTGTATTTGTTTCACTGATGAATCTTTGTGATTAACTAATAGACTCATCATTACTAAAACTGATTCTCATAAAGAGTAGGATAAGAGTTCAGCGTAAATAACCTTTCTCAAAGTTCACATTCTGGTATATTGAGAATAATTCTCAAGCCTCAAACCTTTTGTCTTCTAAGATTGTCTGAAGAAGGCCAGCTTGGAAAACTGACTTGAAATAGTTAATACTTGCCTAATGTGAATTCAAAATCTCAACAACCATTGGTTTTCAACACGTCTAAATGTCTCCGAATAGTACATTTAAAACACGCTATCCAAATAAATACAGGGAAGAACAAAGTTGGAAAAATAAAATTCATGCATATAAATATGAAATTCCTATTATCTTAATTAAGAATTATCCTAAGTGTATAATGTGGCTATCATTGTTTTTTAAAGCAATTGAATATTCTGATCCCATAATCATATTTAATACATACTAGATGTTCTCAATAAGTTGCAGCTACCATTAATAATGTGATAGGAGCAAAATAATGGGGCATTGAAGACACTAAGACTGTCACTTTCAGAGTTCCTAAGGAGAACCTAATTGTAATGGAGGGAGAATAGGACCCTTCTTATAATCTAAAGTATGTGACCCTTTAGGGACTGTCTCTTTCTTTTCTTGTTGCTAGCAAAGTTTGCATGAGAGTGGACTATATGGGATCTTATTTTTGAAAACATGATGCCCAGTTAATGGAACATTTTGGGAAGGATTAGGAGGTGTGGCCTTTTGGAGGAGGGGTGCTACTGGGAAAGGGGTTCTATATTTCAAAAGCCAAGGCAAACCAAGTGTCTTTTTCCCTCTCTTTCTCTCTCTGTCTCTGCCTCTCTGTCTCAGTGTGTGTCTCTCTGTCACTGTCTCTCTGTCTCTGTCTCTCTGTCTCTCTTTGTATCTCCATCTCTCTGTGTCTTTCTGTCTCTGTCTCTGTCTCTCCCTCTCTCCCGCTGCTTGCAGATCAAGATGTAAAGCTCTTAGCTTCTGCTCCATATCATTTGCCTCCTGCCATGATGAAATGAACTAACACTCTAAAACTGCAAGCCCCAAACTAAATGCTTTCTTTTTAAAGAGTAGCCTTGGTCACAGTACTTCTTCATAGTAATAGAATAGTAACTAAGATGAAATGTATGAAGAAAAATTACCTTCCTTTTGGATTCATAAGCAAATTACATGTCAAAGAAATCTGCTGGATATCATTTGTCCTGGGAATTATGAAAAGGTCGTCTACACACCCCTTACCTAATCTTCTTAACTAAAGGAAAATGTATCTGGAAAATTACTTGAGTTGCACAGGTAGTTCAAAAGAGTCTCCACACAGAACAGAATACAGCTGATACCTATGCCACCCCTAGGTATAACACCATCTCTTCACACAACCAATGATGACATTCACTTCACTGCCGTGAATATTTGTTAGAGATGACTGGGTGACTGGGTGACCTTCTATTAGTGTCTCTGCTTATGATGAGTTTTTATTCAGAAGACATATAGCAGGAATAGCAACAGCTCAAATATGAATTGAACTGAAGATGCTTCTCCTGCCTGATCAAACCATCACAGACAAACCTCTTAGCTGATACCCCGTGAAGCAACACGAAGAATGTGGTGGATCCAAGAGTAAGACCCAGAGAGATGTGGAGCTCCTGACCTCACCTTGGCTGGTAAACTGTCTTAGTAGCCTTTATCCCTTAACCAGGAAAGACAAATATGTTGGAAGAATGATGTGAAATATTCAGAAGTCCGTGTTTTTTACGGACAGAAGTGTAGAGTCAACAACAGGGTTAGGGTCTATTTTGAAGAAAAACTTTGCTCCAAATGACTGTTAAAACATTCAATGTAAAAAAATAAAAATAAAAAAAAACCTGAATCTTATAGTTAGCCACACCACTTCATTGTTAAAAATCATGAAAGAGCCAAAAGAGGCAAGGATTCCTTTTAAACTATGCTAAATTTTCTTCTTTTCCACTTTCAAATGCCCCACAGCACTCGTATACATTATGGAAACCACCAGTGTAAAAATTCTCAGTTGAGAGAAAAGAAAATCCAAAAAGAAAAAGTATCCTTGAGTTACAAGAACACTAACAGCATCTAAAATTATAACTATTTTTGCCCCATTAACACTGAAAGATCAACTGATTTTCATTTTTAACCCATAGCATGCCAAAGTCATAGCACAAAGACCCCCACACCAAAAATAAAAGGCTAGACTTTATTTCAGACAAAAAGGAACATGTCACTCTTACAGTCTGTGCATAGTCATTTTAAGGCATCACAGATGGTCATTCTAACAGAGAAGGAAACATGTTGCAGTATGTTAGAACACACACACACAATGAAAGTTTCCCTCATTTATCATTTCTTTTGTTCAAATATGTTTGAACTGTATAAATACTTGCAAACACCAAAATAATTAAAATAATCTCTCACAGTTTTTATTAAGGTTTTCAGTTCAACTGGTGTGATCTCTATATCATTCTTTTTGCTTTGTTTTGTTTTGAATAAATCTCAGTATCAATTTCCCTTCCTCCATTTTATATGGAACATTGTGTATGCATCATAAAGAGTTTGCTCTGATCATTCAACTTCATACTGGTTTATTCTCCTCATAGAGTATTTTATTCATTTAATTTTTCCATTTAATTTTTTCATACAATATTTTCTGATCATGTTTTCCCTCCTATCCTAACCCTTCTTTTCTTCCTATATCCTCCTAGCTTCCTACCCTACTTTTTGTTCTTTCTTTCAAAACAAAAGACAAAACATGTCAAACAAAATAAAATGAAACAAACCTCACACACACATATACACATCACCACCACACCAACAACAACAACAATAACAACAATGAAAAAACTTGGAGTTTGTTTTTAGTTTTTTTTTTTTTAGATATTTTCTTTATTTACATGTCATATGATTTCTCCTTTCCCAGTTTCACCTCCAAAAAACAAACAAATGAGCAAACAAAACCCTCTCCATGCCTGCCACCCCACCCTCTCCCACTTATCAGCCCTGTCATTCCCCTACACTGGGGCACAGAATCTTCAAAGGGCAAAGGACCTCTATTCCCATTGATGACTGACTTTGCAATCCTCTACTATACACATGCTGCCAGAACAATCAGTCCTACCATGTATAGTCCTTGGTTGGTGGTTGAGTCCCTGGGAGCTCTGAGGGCATTGGTCAGTCCATATTGTTGTTCGTCCCAAGAGACCGCAAACCCTTCAACTCCATTGGTTCTTTCTCTGTTTTACTCCCCACATATGGCTGACTATCCACCTATTGTTTTGCTCTATTTTGACTATATAAATTAGGTATGTGTAAAAGATTTGACCCGATTATCAAAATATCATACTCTTCTCCAGCAAACACAAGCCCAATAGCTGAATACAGTGGAAGACTGCATTACCATGATGTCCAAGCCAGCATACGAGGTACTTAATTTGAGGTTAAGAGTTTAGAACTCGGGGCTGGAGAGATGGCTCAGTGGTTATGAGTGCTGATTGCTCTTCCAGAGGTCTTTTTTGTTGTTATTTTTTGTTTTTTGTTTTTTCTCGAGACAGGGTTTCTTTTTATAGCCCTGGCTGTCCTGGAACTCACTCTGTAGACCAGGCTGGCCTCGAACTCAGAGATCCACCTGCCTCTGCCTCCCAAGTGCTGGGATTAAAGGTGTGCGCCACCACTGCCCGGCACTTCTAGAGGTCTTGAGTTCAATTCCCAGCAACCACATGGTGGCTCACAACCTTCTGTAATGGGATCCCATGCCCTCTTCTAGTGTGTCTGAGGACAGCTATAGTATAGTCATATACATAAATAGAATTTAGGACTCTGCATACTAAATGGTTTATTGTTGGGCATGTCAAGAAAGAACAAAAAGATCCTCTGGAGGTTCTTAATGCTACCACTCTCTCTCTGGGCTGGCGTTAATGGGATGTTGGGTACAGAAGGGCAGCACATGCACACAAACACAAATGAAATAGTTACTTGTTTAGGAAAGGTAGGCAGATACAATCTAGCTCAAGGATGTCTACCAAAAAAGCCTTAATGACAACTATAATAATTAAACAGTAGGACAAGCATTTTACTATATATCATTCTAATTATTTTGTTTTTTGTTTTTTGTTTTGTTTTGAATACATCCCAACAGCAATTTCCCTTCTCCACCCATCCCAATCTCCTTAACAATGGCCCCCATAAGCCCCCTTTTCCCCTAGGCACACTACTCTTCTGTTTCTCTTCTGAAAAAGACATGTCTTATTTCCTGAAGATCACATGCCTTCGGAACATTGTGGGAAGAGAATCAGCATTCACCACACATAGAGCACGTTTTGGGGCTCTTTATCTAGTATCTTCTTCAAAAATCCTATTTATTAATGCTGCTTATTGCAATGAAGAAGCTAAAAATCAATAATCATAGTTAATGTATTTCTTGGTATGCATTTACATAGTAAAATACTAAAATCCAGAGTAGCTTGACCTCAAGACACGTGCTCCTAATCTCTAAATAACACAGCAAATTAGTATTAGCAAAAAAAAAAATGTGCATCTAGGCAATGCAATAGATAAGGAAAATAGTGTCAATTAAAATTAGTTTAAAATGGAGGCAAAAAGGGCATATAATTATTGAGTGTAAATTATTCAAATAATCATATAAGAAAACTGAGAAAGAATTTAAAGTAAGTAAAAATTTCAAAACTTGAAGCCTACTAAACCTGAAAGTGTGTTGCCATCTTTGGTTTTATCCTTAAAACACTAAATTGTCCATTTTATAAATGAGTTATGTGATACTCTGTTAAAAATTAAAACCCAATAATGTTATTATCATACTATCAGTTGATATAAGAAAAAAAATGGATGATAATATGATCTAGAAATGAACACTCATTTTTGATTGTAGGAAATCAAAGGAATTTGGCCTTGCTTTGTGTTTCCCTGACCTTGAATGTCTGGGAAGACAGGCTCCTATTCAATGAATTTTCCATCATCACACCTCAGTTTCCCACAGAATCCTGACCACCTCTGTGGAACTTTCTTGCCTCTGACATTTCCTTGGCATGTTTCTGATAGACACTGCATATTCTCCTTTCTACTGAGGAGCCCCTACCTTAGGAAAGCTCACTCACAGCATCGTGTTACTCTGAGTGATATGCAATCTCATGTTCCTGAATGTTCATATTTACAAATCTCATGCTTCTTTATCCCATTCTACATTTTAACAATACTTCTCTCACACACTAGAATTTGAGCACTCTCAAACCCTACGATAAAACATCCATAACTCGTCGTGTCTTTCTTCGCAATGCATATGCTTTGTCCATATGCAAAATAATCTCCTTTCCTAAAGGCAGTTTTGCTTGGTATAATCCCTTTTGTCTTTTCCTCTGTGTCTCCGGACCCCAAAATGCATCTTGATGCACTGTTGGAGCCCAAGGAATACTTCTAAAGATAAGTACAGAATTAGGGAGGCATGTAAATTTTATTAAAGAACTGTGATTGTTATCATCTGCATTGTTTAAATAACATACTTAGGATCTGCAAATACTGATGAAAGGAAAAGAATAGATGACCAATTCAATATGTTTCATACAAATATAAATACATAGTAAGCTCTGTATAAATGGGCTTAATGTCGATGCTATTTTTCAATGTCCGCACACATAGAATTGTTTTCTAAAAAATTAAAGAATTGCCACATGAATCAGAAATTCTCCTTTTAGGTATATACCAAATGAAATTGGTCACAATTATTCAAACAAGAACTCATATGCAAGCGTTCATAGCTACAATATTCATAATGGCCAAAAAGCTGAAATAACCCCAGAAGTTCACCAACACAGGCATAGATAAGCAAATATAGTACATACTCATAATGGCTATTATTACCCATAGCAAGGAATAAAGTAAGGACATATGTTGTGACATAATTAGAGCTTGAAGAGAACATATGAAATGAAGGAAACCAGACACAGAGGCCATCTGTGACGTCATATTGAAAAAAAACAAAGAAAGAAAGAACATAAGAAAGAACAAGAGAAAGAAAGAAACTACGAAGAGGGAGAAAGAAAGAGGGGGAGAGAATCACATCTACGAAATAAGGAGACTAGGCAGACGCAGAGGGAAAGGGCAGGTTAGTAAGTATCGGGAGGCAGGAGGAGGAAGGAATGGGTGTCTGCGAATGGACACGCAGGTTCTCTTACTAGTGATAGAAATGCTGTGCGTTGCACACTGATGTCTCAGTCAGTGGTGGATCACTCATATGATAGCAGTCCAATGGGAATGCAATATAGAAACTTTATTTTGGGTGGGCACACTTCGCAATGTTCACACAGTGACAAGATTGCCTAAGAATGCCCCCTTCTCAGCCCTCAAACATCATCCACACAGATACAAAATGGCCATTGTTCAAGGTTGCACTTTCATATGAATGTGCTGGAAGTGACTGAGTTACACAGTGTAGAGTGATTATGATCATGACCTTCACGTTACGTGGATTTCACTTTAAGAAAATAAGTAAAAGCACATTGCTGTTTTATGGGGGATCCGCATTCAGCATTAAAATGTATTGAGTTGACATGGAGAAATTTTGCTTTACAAACTGTTTCAGAGGTCAGGGTTCCAAATGATTAATATTATGTGATGATTATCTTTGTCAGACAAAGATAAGACAGGGAAATCAGGTAAAAGAAATGAGTCTGGGATTTGCCTAAGCCAGGACTCCGATTTCTTTGATCCTTGGCTAAAAGCCCTGATTGGCCCAAAAGGTCAAATGGAAAGGAAAAGACAGTCAAGAATAAATCAGTAAAATAAAAAATTCATTAAAATGTAGCTATTGGGAGGAGAGGAAATAACCTCCCTTTCTTCTCCTAAAGAGAGAATTGACAACCTAATTTTCCGAACAGGTAACAAATGTATAGCTGCAATTTCTTCTCTAAAGGGAAATGCTGGAAATAAATTGAGGAGGAGCCTCCAGATTTGCTGAAGCCACTGAAGTTGTAATCGCTGTTACAATTGCAGGGCTTTATTAAAGGTTATTAAGAAACTTAGAATTAAAAACCATTTGGATAGATCGGAACCCTGTTTGCGCTGTAACCCTTTGTTGTTAATTACATGTTGTGTGGGCGCCTCAAAGATGACTTTTTATGAACTTGCTATTAGTTCATTTTAAAAAGAACTTTTCCTAAAAGCATAGGTTAACAAAAGTTCATGGGTAACTTAAGCGTTTGTAACTCAGAAAGTATTTCTCTACAGAACAGCCTTAGCTGTGTTGGTTGAATTCTTTTGCCAGTGGAGCTCAAGGGATCATGCGAGTCTGCACGCCTTCTCAGTTGTTGCGATACAGTCAGATAGACGTTTTAATACATTCCCATGGAGTTAGTGTTGCTCTGAATTAAGATGCTCATTCATTAATTCATCGATCATTTCTTCAACATGCATAAGCACGTCCTTTCACAAGTTTTTTTTTTTCTCTTCTCACCTGCCAGGTAGGTTTGTTCAGTGTAAAGGAAGTACCCGAGAGCTTTGTGCTCAGCACAGCGAAAAGTCGAAGATGCGGTTCTGTGGCAAAATGAAGCAATGGGTACGTGAGATGAATAATTTGAGGTGACAGCATGTGGTGGCTCCTTCAGCCAGGCAACATGTGAGCCTCTCTCCTATTGACCTCACCATGGCCAACAGTGGATTAAGTATGGGAAATTTCTAGTCAATATAATCTATTATGGCCAACCTTCGTCAGGCTTGAAAGTGTCAATGAGTCAAAAAAACACACGAACTAAGATGTAAATATCGAAGTTTTCCCCTCATCTCTTCTCTTACATGTGAGCCCTACCCAAAGGAATAAAAGAGACTGGGAAATATTTACAGATATACATACACAGCCCTGAATGTTAGTTAAATATCTAACATTGCACGACACCAAAACTTAAGAAGTTTTTTCCTCTGTTAGTATTGCTGAATTAATCTTGAAAAATCCACATTAATAACTGACAAAGAGCGCCACCTAGTGGCCGCAACGCGGGAACTGCACGTGAATGAACACTGAAATTCAGAGTTGGGGCTTGTACTTGGATCCAAGTTCTCTTTTTCTCTTGCCTTTAATCTCGGTGTCTCAGAGTGTGTGTTTCCAATTTGTCACCAGTGCATTCTATTTGTACTTACCTTTGTTTTAATCCTCTCAATTAGCTGTTCACTCTGCCCGACCGAGTTTATTTATCTTTTACCATAGCCCTTATGTGTCTTGCCTGAGATACGTGTCTTTAAGTCCATTGAGTGGAGGGCCTGCATCACCTACCTCAATCCTGGTCTTAACTGACATATCCCCACACTTTATGGCTGCTAATATACCGACCATCTCTGGCACTAGATTTTTGAAATGATACCTCCTCCTTCTCCTCCTCCTTCTCCTCCTCCTCCTCCTCCTCCTTCTCCTCCTCCTTCTCCTCCTCCTTCTCCTACTCCTTCTCCTCCTTCTTCTTCTTTCTTCTTCTTGTGGTTTTTCGAGACAGGGTTTCTCTTGTGTAGCCCTGGCTGTCCTGGAACTCACTCTGTAGACCACACTGGCCTTGAAATCAGAAATCTGCCTGCCTCTGCCTCCCAAGTGTTGGGATTAAAGGCATGCGCCACCACTGCCCAGCCTACCTCATCATTCTTGAACATAACCTTTCTCTTCATCCAGATCGGATGCTGTCTCCAAACCCTAACTCTGCCTTTCCTCTGTACTTCCCCTACTATGGTTAAGGTCATTTCCTCTCTAACTCATTCTACTTCACTGTTGAATTATTTTCTAACCCAGGATTGTGAGTCTGGGGAGGAAGTCCATGGCTTAAAAATCTCTACGTCCCACAAGCATGGCCTTATACATGCCATGAAAGCCCAGGACATAAACAACTCACTCAGAAAGAGCTGGAGCGCAGTCGCTGTGACCTTGTTGGAAGAGGCGACTCATTGGTGAACGATCAGGAAAGCAGGAAGCTACAGAAACGTTTAGCCGTGCTACCGTGTAAAGTACTATTGACAGATTAAATAGAAAAGCATCCCCACTTGTGAAGACACGTTGAAATGAATTCCAAATGGATCATGGGACATAATTACAAAAGCGTTCAAGGGGTGTATTTGCTTGAGGTGCAGAGTTAGAAAGAGGGGAATCTGGATGGGGGTTGGGGGTTTATCACTGACCATGGAATGAGTTGTTAATAGGAAGCAACCGGAAGCCTACTGCAGAGGTGTGAACTCCGGACACATTAGGCAGCTGCACTCATGGAAACAACAGGACTGTAAGAAACTTCTGTGCGCTCCTCCTCTGGCATATAATTTAACCAACTTTGAATCTGAATGGAAATATTTTACCCCCAAAATGTGAATAATAAAACAAATAAAATATTAAGTAATCTACTTAAATGAAAAAGTCTGCAGAATAAGTAATGTGAATTTGAAAAAAAATCTCATTAAGTGAAGCCAGAAATCTATTTCTAGTGCAACTGCAAGTAGGTCTATAAGTCTCCAGAAAAATAATTAGACTATTTTAAGGGTAGCAATTGACTCTGTCTGTTATCAGTGGAAAAATTTCTCCTGATTTTTCTAATATTTTCAAATGATTCATACTATTTACTTATATGATTATATATGTCACATATATAATTTTAACATAGAGTGTTCATAAATATTTGGAGAGAGATATATAGATACTCTCCAAAATATATAAAGATAAAAAATTACTATTTCACAATAAAAGAGCAGGATGTATGCAAGGCACTGTGGGGGGGTAAACAAAGAATAGATACACCAGATTTTAACTACTATTGGTTGTACACAAGAATATAATCAGAAATGTACACAGCAAACACTAAATGACCTTGTGGTGACCCCTAAGTATGCACTGTGCATTATCCACACCATGGGTACTGTCACACCTTTAGGAAGACTGAAGGCCCACAGTGGCGAAGGTGTTATTCTACACAGGCTGGGGATACAGAAAAGTCAGCCCAAGAGCAGTGCGACTTAGGGCTGGAGAAGAGCTCAGTGGGTAAGGGTTCAAACTGCTCCTGCACATCTCCCACATTAGGTTCCCAACAGCTACCCCTTCCAGTTCACAAGTG
>JADRCC010159940.1:0-13958 GCA_019843855.1 Hylomyscus alleni | reverse complement strand
AAAAACACCACAAAAACTTAGCTCAGAAGCAATGGTAACTCAGTCTCTAGGCCAAACAACTAAAACCTAATCTAGTAAAACTTATTAAATCTAATCCCTCTGGTGGTGAATCCTGGCAGATCCGCCATGATATAGGGAAACTCTAGCAGCTAGATTTTGCCCTTACACTATCCTCATTCCAAAAGCCCCTAACTCTCTCCTCTTCCATCTCTTCCTCCATCCAACCCAGAAGTCCTGCCTACTCACCCAGTGACTGGCTTCTTTATTCATTAGGGGATTGGTTCACAAGAAGTCACCTGAGTATGTGACTCACTCCTTGTCTGCAACCCCTTTCCAGAGGAGAGTGGAATTAGCATCAAAATACAAAAAGCACCAGGCCCATCCACAACACTTTAATAGTGTCAATTTCTCAAAATAATATCTTTCTTCAATCTCCTGTAAAATCAAAAACAAAACAAAAAAAACAACCAAACAAACCCTACATGGGGATAAAGAGATGGGTTAGGAGTGCCTAAGGGTACCACTCTGAAAAAGGACTTGAGTTCAGTTCACATCACCTTCTGGGAAGATCACAACCATCTGTGACTCCAGTCCCAAGGATATCTGAAGTTTCTGGCTGCCCTGGGTACCCACACATACTCACACACAGAGCCACACATACAGAGTTTAAAATTAAATCCCATACATAATGGTTTTTGTTAACTATATTGTAAAATCCTTAAAGAGAAGACCAATATCATTTATGTCATCAACTGACTTACATGTTATCCCTCCATTACTCTTAAATTCAATGTTTTTCAAGTTCTGAGGACACAGGTAAAATGTATACTCTTTGACAAAATATAGCATAGTTGTACGCTAGTCTTCTTTCTGATAGAGTCTTGTTACCCTCTGAAACCTCAGAAGCCAGACCTCTGCTGTCCAATTCCTCAGTGTTCTTATCTCCCAAATTCCCATGAGAATGGCCCACTCAGCTCTGCTTTTAACATTAAAGGGATTTTTTGTTGTTGTTGACCAGTGTTCCAAATTCTCTCATAGAGTAGTTCAGAGGCATAAATGTGGTTGTTAGTGTGGTGTTGCAACATTTTCTCTGTCCAATCACATTAGGGCAGTGACAGGCCTGTGATTGGACATGAATAGAGAGGTGGAACTAGAGTTTTGAGGAGGAGAAAGGTCAGAGAGGAGGAAAAAGATCTTCATCATGGAAGCAGACGATGAGGACGAGTCAGACCCAGCATGGTTATAAACAAGCAAAGGTTTTTACAAAATAGATTAATTGGGTTTAAAACTTGTCTTTATTATTTGGTTCTGAAATTATTGTATCGGCAATACAATAAATTGTAATCTTATTATTATATAAACTTGATTGTATAATTAAGCCTTAAGAGTCATGCACTACCTGGTAAAGCATTGCATGTAAGCGAGTTGATGTTGTTAGCTGGGAGAGAAAAGCAAGACCCTGCCGGGACATGGTGTTGCCGGTTGGTACTGGCTTAAGAACGCGGCCCTGCAAGAAAGGGAATTTGAGGGATGGATTCATTTTTTAATAATTCCCGCAACAGTGTGGCTTGATTTAAATGGCTCTTATACATATATGTAAAAGGAGTAAACAGTCATTTGTATGAGTTATATTTTTCAATTGAAAGTAAGTAGACATTGAATATAGCAGGTAAAAAGACAGTTTTTGTACGGGTTATTTTCAGGATGCCAAGTAGAAATAAAGTGGCCACCCAAAGGCAGGAGAGATACGTGGGAAACAGAAAAGGAGTAGTGTTCAGACTCACTAAGAAGATTTAAGCTAGAACCTACAGTATCAAATTAATTCTAGAGAAGGAGCTACAACCAAGAGGAGGGGAATGAATTTTGTGCAGGGTTCAACTTACAGTCAAAGATGTGAGTTGGAATATGGAGCAGTTACACCATCTACCTGATGAACATGGGTTACATTAGCTTTCATTCATTACATAGCAATATTGCCACTAGTCTGATGGATTTAAACACCACACACACACATTTCATTTCTGTCGGTTTGGAGTCACTTAGCCAACCAATTCTTGGCTCCCCAAAACTATCAAATTCATTTGCAAGTTCAAGAATTTTAGGTCAACTCTGTAAACATCACGCCATAAATATGACTATGTAGTTCCTCTATGTAGAGAAATAGACGAAAACAGAAAATTCTACACTGTACATAGTGGGGTGAGTGCAGATATTTTTTTAATTACCAAAGAGAAATAGCTCCCCCTACCCCATGATCTCATTTTCCAGCAGTACTACCAGCATGCATTAGTCACAGTCTTGGCACATGAGCCACACTAGAGCCCTGGAATTTCACTCGCAAGTGATTAGAGCCAAACACATCATTTCAACATGTCACAGTTATTGGCATTCCAGGAAACAGATCACCAATTAGCTCAGCCATCTAGCCAAAACCTGACAAAGTTCTTCCAGATTACTTCCACCTTGCCACACTGTTATGGGTCCCAACTTGTCCTTCCCCTGTTTACTTCCCAAGTGTTATTATTCAGCAAGATTAAAAAGTCTCTTCTAGTCATTCACAGACACCCCATAAGCTATGACAGCCTCCTACAAAGTTAAGAGGAATAAAGTGTGAATCTTTCACTATTGTTCAGTGCTCAAAGTTCAAATTATCAAGTGTTGACCCAAGTAGAGGTTGTAGCATATTCTTCAACAGTCATCCAGGTCAAGCACCATTCTAAATTAATTTGCCAGATTGTTGTAAATGTACAAGAATACAAATGGTTTTGTCATCAACATAGATATTCCTTGAGGATGGAAATTTGAATTTTAAATGCATACTTGATCAGAAATGTGTTACATCAGACAGGCAAACCAAATTGGCACACCAGAGCACCACCCAGCAGGTGAGTTCAAACTGGAGACTGAATGAAGCCTACCAGCATGTTGGCACTACACAGAGCAGCTGCCAAACAGCTTCCTGCTCACTTTCCTTATTAGAGCTATTTTTTTCTCCAGCTTGCGTCTCCTTCAGGCAAGACACACGGGCCAGAAAAACAAGTACTGCTCTTAGTCAAAAGCATATTCTTCGCTACAAAAAAAATGGACATATCTAACAAAATATAACAATGGCTTCTATTACTAACTAACATTAATAATCATCATAATAAATTATGTCATAATAAAAATAACTATTTTTCTGGAACATGGGTGGTAAGTTGAGGTATTGAACAATTATATATTACCCAGGCTTTTTCTCATCCTCATTTTACAAAACAAAATAGAGACCGGAAATATTCAAATGTTTTATTCAAAGTTTCTCAATCGTAAGAGTCAGAAGTAGAAAGTATTGTCTTTTCAGTTCTTAGAGATACACTAGTGGCCAGTTTCATTCTAACAATATGAAAAATAATTTAAAAAAATAACCTGACTAAACTGAAGTAAGGAGAAATTGACAAGAGCTGCATTTCAGACTCAGCTATTAATATTTGTCTTTTATATCGTCATAGATCGATGGCAATGGCAATAACACTATCATGCAGCTGCAACACCTCATCATACAGAACTGGAAAATGGGTTGTGTGCTTAGTGGTCTATCTAATAACTGGTCTATCTAGCCTTTTCATCTCCCTATGGTGCATTATTTCTCTTAAATACTTGAGATGATTATGTTTCTCAGATCTTAAAATAATTTCAGTCTATTTATTTTGCAACTCCTTGCTTCCCTTTATTTTCCACCATTATATGGAACCCCATTGTCTCCTCATTGTCAGTTGGATTGATGAACACTGGCCAATGAAAGGTGTGACTCCCGTTGCAGTAACATTGGAAGTTATAACACTAAGCTTCCCTCCCTTCCCCGCCCCCGCCCAAACCCTTGCTTATCTTGAATTCTGGACACATAATCATGCCATTACAAACATTGCCTGTGGGAAATGAGAAAGCAGAGCCATTTGTATGCTACACCAACTGATGCTCCAGATGACAGCCAACTGCATAACATTTAGGCCGACACAATAAACAGAAACCACATTGAGGCTTTCATGCGTGGAGAAGAATTGCAAGCATATGTTCACTATGCGTTTCTTAATCAAAGGTGCTTAGCTTATTTTAGATATTTTTATGTATCACGTTCTATCCAGAGGATTACAGTGGTGTGAAGCACAAGATAAACACATGATGTTTGGGAAATGGATACACAGCTATGTGAAACTATTGCAAGCTTATTTTTTTATTCCTATTCACTATTTAGCCCTAAATATGCTTAAATAACCTGGAATAATAATGACTGTTTAGAATAAATTGCCTATCAGATATCTATAGAGCCCTCCTAATTTCTCAGTCTCTAACCAAGTCACTCTTGGTTAGATAAGAAGTCCATAGAACACTTTGCAAGTATCTCACATTCCTCTGCACTTATTATCATTTTAATATCATCCATGAAGCTCAACAGAACTTTGCCAGGGGAGGCAGGTCATGTAGGGTTTTTCTGCTGTGAATAGACACCATGACCAAAGCAACTCTTATAAGGACAACATTTAATTAGGGCTGTTTTACAGGTTCAGAGTTTCAGTCCATTATCATCAAGATAAGAGTATAGCCACGTCCAGGGAGGCATGGTCCAAGAAAGAGGTAAGAGTTCTACATCTTCATCTGAAGGCCACTAGGAGAAGACTGGCTTTTAGGCAGTTACGACAAGGGTATTAAAACCCATGCCCACAATAAGGCCACATCTACTCCAATAAGGCCACGCGTACTACAACAAGGCCACACCTCCCAGTAGTGCCACTCCCTAGGACAAACCATCAGAAAGGGAGAGTATGATTGATACTACTTTTTTTTTTTTTTTTTTTTTGGTTTTTCAAGACAGGGTTTCTCTGTGTAGCCCTGGCTGTCCTGGAACTCACTCTGTAGACCAGGCTGGCCTTGAACTCAGAAATCTGCCTGCCTCTGCCTCCCAAGTGCTAGGATTAAAGGTGTGTGCCACCACTGCCTGGCGATTTATGCTACTTTTAAATGATTGTCCCTTTGCTCTAAACCAATCTTACCTAGCTCTGCCTTTTTATGGAAATCTGTGAACCAATATTCTTAAACATAAACTGGGACCACGTTAAAATATTAATTATAAGGAAGACTGAAGGGTGAAGGTTAAACTAGTGGAAGCAAAAAGGAGTATCGAGCTCTTGCCTGTCCTTTGATGGCTTTTCATGAGTCTCTTGACCTCTGGGAGCACCATGTCGATCAGTCCCTTCATGCCAGCTGAGGCAGTTTCTTCCCCTTTGACAAGAGGAAAGTGAGAAACTAGAGAGAGCAAAGGAAACACACTCCTGTCCTGGTCTCCCTAGGTGCTGCTTCTGAGATAATCCTCTGTTTTATTTATTTATTTTTTTGGTCGTCCAGTAGCACTCTCAATTCTTACAGAAGATAGTAACTGTGTCCCATTTTCAGCTTTTCTAGCACTCTTAAAATTATTTTCATTAAGTTCAACACCATCTGTCCCCTAACGGTTTCCATATGTTAAGGAATTGATCTCCTCTCTCTAGTCTCTGCTGCTACATTGGAAGAAGGTGGTGTCTTTGAAAGGAGAGGTCTCTTACAAATTGTGGAAAATATATATGCATATATATATGTATATATATGTATATGTGTGTGTGTGCATGCGTGTGTGTGTGTGTGTGTGTGTGTGTGTGTGTGTGTGTGTACATATATGGGGGTATGCTCTTGAAAGGACTACTGGAACTCCAGTATCTTCCTCTTTGTCTTTGCTTTGTGGTCACCATAAGGTGAGCAGCTTGATTGATTATGTATTTTTATCATGATGTTCCTACTTGCCAAAAGCCAAGACACAACGCTCAGAAAGCATGCTGCACATTGACTTTTCCAAAGCCATGAGCCAGAACAAACCTCCTATGACTTGATCATCCCCATGTGTTTGTAATAAGAATACACTAACACTCTTCTTCCAAAGTATGTCTACAGTCCCTACTTTGAGCTCAGAGATGACAGCCCAGAGGAACGCACTGTCTTCGGAGAGGTACAAGCTAGATCGTATCTTGAGTAGTTTCATGGGAAACATGGATGAATAATAAACTACCAGACTCCAAAATATTATAAAGAATGTCAAGTTTTCATGAGCTATTCTCTCACCAGATTAGAGCAAAGCAGACTTGCAAGTCATGTTGTAAAGCTGGAGAACTAATTGCTCAGACAGTCTTACTTGTCAATGTTCAGCCCCATCCTTAGAGGCTGTTACCCTCCTGCCCTCACCACCTAACCGATTCTAACAGCTTTGATTTTCAGTAGAGCTAATCTGTCTTCAAAGACCAATATCATGGACTTGCCCAGGGTAGGGAGCTTCTGGTTCAGAGAGTGCTCAAAATGTGTGAATTCAGAGCAAAGTGATTGTTAGGTTTTTATGGATGGTCCCTGATTGGTGTATTACAGGCAACAGATTGCAAAGATAGATAGATAGGTAGATAGATAGATAGATAAATAGATAGATAGATAGATAGACAGACAGACAGACAGGCAGATAGGTAGATAAGGTAAGATAGATAATTAATAATAATAATAACAATGCATTTTTAAAGGCTCCTACTATCATGTACAATCGTACAGTGTACAATGTTCAAATAGTGACTAAAGAACAACCTATTTCCAAGATGTCAGCAGGGAGGAAAATATAACTGGCAACAAGAATGGTAAATTAAACTTCTACAGAGTGAAAAGGAAAAAAAAAAGTCCAAAAATATCAAAGCCACAAGAAACCAAAACAGGGAGAGTTATACACAGATTGCTACAGTGTGGCCTCCTTCATACAGCATTCTCTACAGCTTTGTCTATTGCCATCATCAATATCCTGGGCTATGAAGAGCTGCTGGGAAGCCCTGGGAAGCCAGCAAAGGGTGAGGGAAACTGAACAAGTGAGTAATACAATAAAAGTTCAGGAGTACTAGACTCATGAGGCTGTTTATTCTGCGGCAATTTCATCACACAGCAAGATGATCGCTTTTCTAATGCCTTAAATCAAGCAGCAGGTACCTGCAGCCCTAGACCAAGAAATATTCAGCATCCGCCAACTTCTAGACTTGAAACATTGCAGACACTGGCATGGGAGATTTCTCAGGGTGATTTCTCTCCCAGCATTTTCCCTCCTCTACCTTTATAACCCCCAAAAAACTGTCAGAAATCAAAATTCTGGTTCTATTATGTCCTATTGTGAATTTCATTGCCATCCTTCTGATGAAAAAAAAAAAATACAGCCAGCTTTTATATTCTTAGTGTGCATTTCAGTCCCAACAAATGTAAAGATTTCAGTAGTATTTACACACTCTAAACCCTTCCTTATCATTTTATATTTTATGAATGCAAGTATAAAATAGAGATTCAAGGTAAAAACTAACACGGATTGTGGTCCTCTTTATTTCTCTTGATAAACAGTAAATTTTAAGTGTTGTTGGCATTACTTCAGGAGAAGTTTCCAAAAGACAGTGCCCCAAACTGCAGATTTACACAGTCATAAAATTTCAGTATGAGAAGGAAGTAGAGAGGTCACCTCAACAAAGAGACAGAAAATATCCTTCCATTGAAGAGGCAGGGAGTGAATATCACTGGCTTTTAGGGTTGTCATCACATTCTCACCATTAACCATGCCAGAGAAGTTTGAAAGAGCTATATATAATAATAAAGTATGGGGCTTTTTTCCAATAGAATTTTACTTATAGTTATAGGTTATCAGAACTGATAAGAAATATGGTCTACAGATTGGTACCATTTGACCCAGTCTCTCCAGCTATGATGTAAAAAACAAAATGAAAAGAGAAAACTTTAATTGGGCACTGAAAGAGGGTCTGTTGTTATTATGGTAAGAAATATAGAGGCTCCTCAAGAAATTCAAAAGATAAAAAATATTACCAAAAGATCCCACAGTTTTTCAATGTAAGTGAAAACAATATGCTGAAGAGAGATGTGTCCCATGTGATTGAGAACATTGTTCAGAATAACCAAGTATAGGATCAAATGGCTAGTAATGGATGTATGGATAAGGAAATGTGATACCAAGGAGTACTATTCAGTCATTAAAAATGACAAAACCCCTACCATGTATGATAACATAATGACTTCAGAAGATTCTTGCTCTAAAATATGAAACTTTAAACATGATGACAAAACAAAATCAGGTAAGACACTGGGAAAACAGAGAGGAACTAAAGGAGTGGAAGGAGAAGAAACTGTGGTCAGGATGTATTATAAGAGAGAAGACTCTAATTTCAGTACAAAAAGCAAAGAAAGAAAAAAAGAAAGAACTAAAACAAGCAAAAGAAAGTAGATTATCACCCACTGGAGACTCATCTGCTGCTCCTCAACCCATGCTCACTACCTCTTCCCAAGATCCATAAGGACTTTTACAAAACAGAAGAGTATTACCACTCAGACGTTTTTCCATAGTCTATGAGATGGCAGTATCTACATGTCTACAGTCGCAGTCATTGAGGTTTGGCTTCCCATCACACTGTGCACAATACAGGGCTCCAGCCTGATGAGTTCATGCTTTTCCTAGGTCAGTCAGCATCCTTCAGAGCTCCCTAACCTTAAGCCTGTCTCCCCTGGCAACATCACTTTCGACAGAGTAAGCAACTCAATGTGTGGACCTTATATAAGGTCTCAAAGGTTTTTAATTCTAAATGTTTGAGGCTTCTATACAATTATTCATTTCTTTCGAACACCATCTTGAGGCAAATTAATATTCTAACAAGAATTGGTCTACTGGCCATAATGAACTGTAGATTCCGGCAGTTCAAACCTGGTGCCTAGCCCTTCTACATAGTGTGACCTTGGAAAGGCAGTTCATCTCTCTGCCTATTTTGCTGCATGTGGTAAATGTTTAGTGTAGCACTGTCTACCTTATTGGAAGTTGCATTAGGATTCAATGAATTAATGAATCTAAAACACTCTTAAAACAACACCTGGTAAATGCTAAGCTGTACGACATAGTGATGGTGATTAACTCTGAAATGTAAACCTGTCTTGCATGTCAGTGCCCTAGAAAAACCTCAGTGTTGTTATTCTAGAACCCATAATGATGAAACATAATTGGCTGGAGCCAGCTAAAGGTTTCAAAACCAAGATGCCACAGGAATTATTAAAAAAAAAACTAAATATAAAATTGAATATAATATATGACTTTTAACTCCAAAAATATATTTATATCCATGGGAGATACAATGGAAGGAAAAGTATTTATTTGCTTAATAGCTTTTTAAAGTCTTCTTTGGTAATATTTTTAAAAACTTAGAAGATTTTTTTTACACTCAAGACATAAGAAAGAAAGTAAACAAATTCTGTTTTTGAAGGATCATCATAGACCACTGGTTGATTTGTGCATGCTAATGTCAAGGAATGTAGACTGGCTGTGCTGAAAAGATTCCAGTGTCACAAACATCCATTGTAGATTTGTTCTCATACGGGCAATAGGCTAGGAATGAATACTATAAAGAACAAAAGATATGTCATTATTCTAAATATATTACTGTAGAAAATTTGAAGACAGTCTCAGGTGTATTTACATCTCAATCCTTGTGCAATATTATCCTGGTTATTGCTATGCTTGTTTTCCACCATTTTTTAAATTTACTGGGATGTTCTGTTGCAATGCAATTCCTTCAGAGAATACATGGGCTCTTAAAGCCAATAGAAAGTCTTCATTAATTGGCCAGCAGCTACATAGGAACTTGCTCAAATCATGTAGCCACAAGGCTTATTGTTCTTGGCTTTATTGGCACAAAAGTCATATTCTGGTTGACACAGTTCAAGTAGTAAGAGCAGTTATCACTATGTGGAGCTACAGAAGCCAAAACCAAGGACATTACTTTTAAGAAGGACTTTCTAGGGACTATGAACTTTATACTCCTTTCAACAGGTGTTAGGGGCTGCATCCCTGGGCTCTTAGATCAGGATGCTGCCTGGATACTTCTAACATGATACCTGTTGTGCTAATATCTGTGGGCCTATTATAACTAAACACAGCACATGCACAGACACACATACAGACAGAGAGACAGACTGACAGATAGACACAGAGAGAGACAGAAAGAAAGTCAGAGAGTTGTCTGTCTGTTAAAGTACATTGGTGGAAAGATCATGAAAACGTGGCTCTGTTCCCTCACTTCACTGTTCAGTGCTCTGGGATCCCATTATACCCAGCAATGGAATGGTAAGTATGAAAACCAATGCACACAGAATGTATTAAATATAATGATGTTGTTGATCCCTATTACAATTTCTAATAAAGTTTTCTTCAAAGAACCTGACTTTCCTTGGTCTTTTTTCAGTCAGTTCTAGAGACAATGATGCTGGACTTTGCAGCTGGGAACCTGTGGAATGTCCAGGAGTCTTTGTTTGTTTGTTCATGTTTGTCTTCATATTTTATTTGCTTGACTAATCATCACACTTCTTTCTTCAAATTCATACAGCCAAAATCAGTCAACATTGACACATTTCAGAACAAGGTAGTTTCAGTGTGGCCAGAAGATCATTCTTTGCCGACTGCAAAAACAAACCAAGTTCAAGAATACAATTTAGTTCACAGAAACACAAAGCCTTCACAGGTCTGGATCCAACCCAACAGTACCATTTGTCCCACTCACCTGCTTGATTTGTGAACTCAGTAATTTCAACTTGTCTTTAAGTTTACACACCCAGGCACAAAATGGAGGATCTAATAGATGCATCTCTATTATAAAGCATTTTTCTTTTAACCTTATCTAGATGAGTCTTTGTCAGTGTCCATAAAAATACTACTCATTTTTAATGGCGTTTTTAAATGTGTCCTGGAGAAGTTAAAGGAATGTACTGGAAGGATAGCCAGAAGGCTCAGTTAATGAAATGCTAGCTACACACACATGAGGATCTGAGATCCCAGCCAGAAGTGATAGCACATGTTTACAGTCTCAGCACTAGCTATGGAGGTGAAGACAGGGAGAATCCCTGGATCTTGCAGGAAAGCAAAGCCTAACCTAATCTATGAACTCTGGGTCACAGTGAAGAACTTGTCTCAATAAAATAAAAAAACAGAGAAACAAAATGGAATGATACCTGAGGTTGACCCTGGCCTTGACACATACAATTCATACACCAACTAACACAACCACAGAGTGGGTTTGGGGAGAGATGGGTAATATATTCCTTTTTTTTTTTTTTTTGATACAGGGTTTCTCTGTGTAGTCCGGGCTGTCCTGGAACTCACTCTGTAGACCAGGCTGACCTCGAACTTAGAAATCTACCTGGCTCTGCCTCCTACTTAATCCCAATCCTCTGCTGGGATTAAAGGCATGTGCCACCACTGCCTGGCTCACATTCTTTATGAGCAAAGAAAAGAAAAAGATCTGAAGCCCCATGGACTTTAAAGCCAATATTAGGGCAAACTGAATAGAATAAAGAGTTATTTCTATATTCAAAGAAGAGATTTGATATCTTTGCAGCATTCTTGTACTTCATAAGTATCTCTAGCATACCTAAATAGGGATTGTCCATGATAACTGCAACTCAAGATATGAAAGGCATAGTTTCTTGAGGGATATCAAGTCAGCTATATTTACTCTGGACTGAAAATGCAAATGTATGATTTCGAATTCACCATCATATGAGGAACAGGCAATTCACCCTTTGTTCTGGGCCAGTGAAACATATCCGACTTTGGAGGGAGGGCTTCGAGAAATGAACTTGACAAATCCCTCTCTGTTTTGCCTGATTCTTTTGATGGCCTCATTCTCATGATCATGTACCAAGCACAGATAGGAGGTGTGATCTCTGACTCCCATCTTCATTGCTTTTGTAATCCATTCTGATGTGTGAATACAAAAATATTTCAGAATCATTGTTTTGCAGAAATTGTAGCAGTAATAGTCAAATAGTCTCATCTTTTCCTCCTGAAGAAAACTCTGGATTGACAAATGTCTTGACAGTGCTCTGTAATTGTGGCTGAGTCCTATCTTTACATGAGGCACATTCAAATTAGTGCAACTGAGCTTTAAAAACAAAAAAAACAAAAACAAAAACAAAACAGAAAAAAAAAACACAAAATTCAATGGTTGTTGAATGATAGATATAGTTCTTTTCCTTGTAAGAATCCTCAAAAATGCCTGTTGGAATAAAGACTAGGGAGCCAATTCTATATAATTAAGGATTTGCAATTACAAAGGTTTTGCCATGGTCCAGATCTGTGTCTTCCACTTCATCTGAAGACTGTGTGATCCTGTACAGCCATAAAAGAAAAGGAAACGTGAAGGAGCAGCTTAGCATCCTTTATGTGCCGGCCCTAGAAGTCCATCCATCACTCTGGTGATGGCCTAGAGCGTGGTCACATGTCCTCACCTAACTGCAAAGGAAGCTATTAAATGTAGTTTAGCTTTATGCTGGGGAAAAGGGGAGAATGGATTTCCAAGGGCAGCTAAAAGTCTTTGCCACGGGCCCTAAAGATGGATTGAACGTTTTTCTCAAGTTATAAGACAAATAATGAAACCATTAGAGAGGTCAGCAAAGGGTTTCGACAAGTTTCTTTTACTTCTGTGCAAGACACTATTAAGGCATGGCCAAATGTGACCTTCACCAACTTAGCCCTCTGCTGAATTGGCCTTCAATTTGTTTAAGAAGCTGATGAGGGTAAGCATCCTCTAACCTCTACCTGTCTTTGGCAAAAATATATACAGCAATGTTCATAGTCCACCTGCACTACCTGGCAGCTGCATCCAAACTGGAGGTGTATTCCTCGTCCTTCCAGTGTCTAGCTTGGTCTTTTATAAATTGGCTGATTAGTGGTGATAAGATTTAAGAACAACCTCCTTTTAAAAGCTTGGGGCACTTAGAGGCAATGAGATTTGTTTTCCCCTTTCTCTAAATGAAAAGATAGAATCTATCAAGTAGCAGGCATAAACTCTAAGCAGAAAGACAGGAAACTTTAAAAGAACATTTCTTATTACTTTTTTCCCCCCTTTGTCATAACAGGTAAAAATGAGTCCTTCAGTGGGAACAGTATAGTAACAACAGTGACTCTCCTAGTTAAGTTCCATTTCTGTTCCTGTGACAAATGCAGTGACTAAGAGTAGTTGGTTTGAGGGGAAAGAGTTTATTTGGCTTGCAATTGCAGTCCCATCACTGAGGAAAAATCAAAGCAGAAACCCATGCAGCTTCTCAGATCCCATGGACAGTCAGGAGTGGAGAGGGATGAGCCCACACCTGCTGCCTGCTTCTATTTCTGCTTCATCTAGCTTTCTCTTGCTCTACCTAGATAGGACAAGAGCTCGTGAACTAGGGCTGCACACAATGGGCTAGGTCTCTCCACATCAGTTAGTAATCAGGCCAATGCCCACAGATATACCCAAGAGCAACTTGATTTAAATACTTCTTCAGTTGAGGCTCCACCCTCAGGTTTGTCTAGGTTGTGACAAATTGGCATTTAATTCTAATCAACACAGGTGTTGGAGGGATGCTCCGAGGTTCAGAGAACACACGAGGGGAGAAGCACTCGTAGACCCGGGTTTGCTTGCCACCATCATGACTAGTAGTTGACAACAACATGTAACCCCTGCTTCCCAGGATCTGATTCCCTCTTCCCTCTCTGGCCCCCATGGACAGTGGACTCATATTTATAAGCCCACATACAGATCCATATATTGCATAAGTTTAAAAAAGGAAATGTTAAA
Organism: Hylomyscus alleni; assembly: GCA_019843855.1. NCBI lineage: Eukaryota > Metazoa > Chordata > Mammalia > Rodentia > Muridae > Hylomyscus > Hylomyscus alleni. The sequence continues at coordinate 279 of JADRCC010159940.1, read as the reverse complement.
CATTAACCAACACTATAGCCATTTTTCATTGTTGAAAGTGAAAGGAACTATTAGATGGTAAAGACTCAAAGCTTCTATGGCCTGATTTTTTCTATAGAAAATTTGCTGGGACCTTGCTGTGTAACTTGTTAGCAATTCCTCTAGTGTCCACCCAACAGTTACCTAACAACATCCAGGTAGGAGCCTGACTCACATATAAGGACTGTTCTGTTTCTGTGTGTGTGTGTGTGTGTGTGTGTGTGTGTGTGTGTGTGTGTGCGCGCGCGCGCGCGTGTGTGA
>JADRCC010159936.1:0-14238 GCA_019843855.1 Hylomyscus alleni | reverse complement strand
AAAAAAAAAAAAAAAATTAAACATATTCTATAAGAATTAGTCTGCATTTAAATGGGCCAACTTCAGAAGGAACTATAACTGTTTTATCTGAGTAATAAACTAAAAGAAAATCTACTTTACAGTCTATATTTTTCCTCGTTTGCATTACTGTACTTCTATTTAGAATGCAAGGTCTTGATATAGATGTAATTAATTAGAAGTTCCCAAGCAAATAGTGGTGTCCCAGAGACTTGACAGTGGACATTAATTCCAACAGGAGTTGACCTCCCGACTAATAGAGAAAGAACGTTGCAAATAGATTTTTTTAGTGTCTTTTGCAGACACTCTTGTCTGAAAGAGGCATGCGTCTACTTTTGAGGATGTTAGTACTATATTGGCTTTCGTCAAAGTTGCACACAATTCTAAAGGATGATTTAGAGTAATATAAATATTGAAGTTACAGAGTTTATGTGTGTGTGTGTGTGTGTGTGAGAGAGAGAGAGAGAGACAGAGACAGAGACAGAGAGAGACAGAGAGAGACAGACAGACAGACATACAGACAGAGACAGAGAAAGGCAGAGAGAGAGAATGGGATGAGATCTCAAATCATGAACTTTGTCTGCAGAACACATTCTGGGACCCTGTTCTGCAGCAAGCCTTCCTATGTGATTTAGTTACATTAAACTACGCCTTAATTGAGTGTTTATTTGGGACGAGAATGTGAAGCTTAGGCTGTAATTTCCACGCTGATGTAAACTGAGGCACAGTGGGATTTTTTATTCCTCCCCCAGTCAGTGATTACCAATGGCTGTCACATCAAAGGGAGCCTTGGATCTGAAGCTGGAGAGGGTAGCATGTGGCTTTACCCCACCATGAAGGAGACCTTCAGCGCTCCTTGAAAATGGTTCTTTTGAACTATGTTTGAGCATCTTGGAATGTTTGGTCACTGTCCCTGATGCTCGCTCAGAATCTTGTCAAGGTCCTGTGATTATGAATGAGACAAGACAGGGCTGAGATGCCTGGCTACCCTGTCTCTGAAGCTTCTCCGGGCTCAGCTTCAGCCTCTCCATTGCTTTCCTTTATCATGTGACCCAGCAGAGATTGGGACAACCCAGCCTCTGCCTCTTTAAAACAATGACTTTATTCTGGGGTCTCAGAAAAAGGATCTTTGACCTGATTGAGCCCTCAGACTCTGTGGTTCAGTTTTCAGCCACTTTGAGGAAGGACAGGGTTGAACTCTGAGCATACACGGGCAGTGATTCTAAATTCTCCTGTCTAGCTCACTTTCTGCCCAAAATGCCTGTTCATTGACAGCACATTGGGGTAGATGTTCTGGAGTTTATCTGTGTTTCTGCTTATCTGGGGTGTGGCTGAGAGGGGGTGGGTTTGAAGGAAACCTTGACTTTCAGTAAGTAACCCTTTGTGACCAAACATCCTCCCTGTGGTTGAGTTTGGTGGTGTGACTGAAAGCAGAGGTTCCGGAGGGTCACTGAAGGCAGCTCTAGCCAGCTGTTAGAGAGGGGGCAGAGCTTCATCCCTCTGCTGCCTTCCTGCCTCAGAAAGAAGGCAGGCCCATGCATTTGCTGTGCACCATTTCCCATTGTTGCCTAGACAAGTGCCACTCAGCCTTCCTGCCTTTTAAAATAATTTTATTTTTATTTTATGTATGTTGGAAATTTGCTAACATATGTGTCATGTGCTCCTGGTGCCTGTGGAAGCCAGAAGAGGGCATCATAGATTCTCTGGAACTAGAGTTAAGGACAGTGGTTGTGAACCATGTTTGTGCAAGGAATCAAACCTGGGTCCTCCGGAAGAGCAGCCAGTGCTCTTAACCCCAGAGCCATCTTTCCAGAACCTCCATGCACAGCCTTTCTGTGACCCCTGTTTCAGAAGGTCCCAAAGTCTTCATTGCTTGGACAGCATGAAAGGGCTGCCTTATAAAATAAACAGACTCCGTAGAAGTAGCTTGCAGCTGACACGCTGGAGCTCGGGTGCCTCATGGGTTCCTTTGTTACTCAGAGTTAACACTCCCCGCGCAGAAATGCTAGGAGTCAGTATTTTCCTTCCATCTTGTGTAGTGATGGACGTTCCTGTAGTCCCTCTCAGGGATGTAGGTGGACTGATTCAGAGAGATCAGAACTCAACAAGCCGTTGCTTCCCCTGGAGGGTAGAAGTGTCAGTGGTCTTTCTCAGACTTTCACCCCAGGACTTAAGAGGAGTGGGAGCCCCTAGTGAACCAGGCCAGGTCACTGGCAGGCTTGGCAAACCCTACACTGCTGACTGTGGCACTTTCCAGAAATTCGTGCAAACTTTTAATCTTATTTTTAAAGAGACTGCTGGTCTTGCTAAATAAAAGCATTGTTATTATTTTTCTGCGAACAAAACCTAAAGGTCTATGAAGTGGGAGCACAAGGAGCTGGAAGGCATGTCTTCTTGTTTGGTTGTTTGATTGTTTTGGTTTTGGTTTTGGTTTGAACTTGAGCACCGGCATGCCTCTGTTGCTATGCTTGGATTGATAGGTGAATGGCTTCTTCATTGGGGATCAATTGCTTGTCCTGAAATCAATTAGTTCTGAATCACAGACTTGGACATACGCTGCCTTCTAACTATTGCAACCCATTAGCAGAGGCCCGGCCGCCAGGATTCTCCTCTTCAAGTGATCTGCTTATGTTGCTACCTGGAGCTAGGAATCTTCCAGTAAAGGATCTGGTCACTGAGCCTTCCTGCTGTGACCATCCCTACCTCTGGAAAGTCTGTCTTCCTCCTCGGACCCAGAGCACCTGTTGGCTCTTTAGCTCTGACGTCATCTTTGTAAAAAATGATTTCCACAAGTCCCAGTGAGATTTCCTACACAAAGGCAATAGAAGATCCCAAAGGCTGGCCTCGTGTTCACCGGGGTGACAAGACCACGTTTAAGGGGTAAACACACCCTCTGGGAGGATCCTGACATTCCAGAGTTCTGTGTTCTGTGAAGTGCTCACCCAGACCCACAAGTGTGTTTGGAGACCCCTCTCCTTAGCTGGCCGCTGCTTTTGTTTTCGTTGTTGTTGTTGTTGTTGTTATTGCTATTAATAGTAGCAGTAAAATAAAATGACCCCAATCAGATATCAATGTTTGTATCCTAAGAGCCCAGAAATATCCTATTTTGTGGATTTGTCTCTTCTAAAATGACTTGCTTATATCCCCAAACTGCAACAGGGAATTAGCCGTGGCCCTACCCAAGGGCCTGGCGGAGCAGGTAACTCCCTTAAGTGGAGCTGAGTTATGGAGTTGATTGCTTCTGTGCGGTCAAGGGCCCATCCATGCATATAAGCAAGCTGGACCATAAGGGCAGCATGGACTTTGGGGTGTCTCTCCAGATGACAAATTACTGCAGATATCAGGGCTCCCCACTGAATAGCTTCTGAGGATGGAGGGTGTTCTCTAAAGAGCCGGTGGAACCCGATCCTTTTGGTGACCCCTCGGCTTGTCTCACGTCCTCTCTCTGTGTACTGTACTTTAAAAGTGAGCAGTTTTGTGTCATTTAGATGCGAGACAATTTCACTTCACCGTGTGCCTCTAGGAACCTCGTATATGTTAGCGTGCCACTTATGTTTGTAATAGGAAAAGTCTGCTTCCCCATGATGGACAAAGTAGGAGAGAAAATGAGGCAGGAGCAGGAATGATGCTCAGAATTTCCTGAGGGTGCGGTAGGGACTCGGGAGTTCTAGTCAGGAAGCAGAGGACGTTAGGCTGTGTGGGCTCCTCTCCACTGCTGCCCACAGCACCTCCTCTCAGCCCAGAACCCCTCCGAGCAGAAGTTCTCAACCTGTGTGCGGGTTGTGACCCTCAAACCCTTTCACGGGGATTGTGTATCGGATATCCTGCATGCCAGATATTTGCATTGTGATTCATAACAGAAGCAAATTGCAGTTACGAAGTAGCAATGAAATAACTTTATGGTTGGGGCTCAGCACAACTCAAGGAACAGTATGAAAGGGTCGCAGCATTAGGAAGGCTGAGAACCAGTGAGAGTCAAAAGAGTTCTAGGAAAACAAGTTTGACCCCAAGACCCCTCACCCTCGCCTTCACAGAACAGTAGCACCACAGAGCTTCATCAGTCCCATGAGCCCAGGCTGGCCCAGGGCAGACCACTGTGCAAGGCTAGGAACCTTGGCCTCCTGTCTGCTCTCAGGCATCAACACTGCTCTGTGAAGGTGAGTCAGACAATCTACAGCAGTGCTTCTCTTTCTGAAAACCTTATCAGGACCAGAGGAGAGGCCTTGGATGCCAGAGAAAGCAGAGGTCTTCAGGGCAGGAGTTGGGACTCTGAGAAGAAGGCTCAATTGGCAGAGGGCAGGGCATCAGCAGCCCAAACAGATCCTTCCCAGACAGTGAAGGCAGCACGAGAAAGGACCCCATGAGTTATCTATGCCACTACCCTGGCATCTCTATGGCCCCACAGCCTTAAACAGAAAACAATCGCTCTTTGGGTGTGAGCTCAGGACCACTTGGCCTCCACGGGGCTAGCGAGAGAAAGTGAAGTGTGATTCTATTTGCTGTCCTTTCCCGGATTTAGTGATTTTAAGTACAGTGCCATGGTCACCATTGCTTCAAAAGCCACTGTGCATAGAGTCTCAGAGGAAACAGAATCAACTCTCTCTTCCAAGGGGAGCCAGACCACCCAGCCGAGCAATCGTCCTCGTGAGTGGCAGGACTTTGGTTGATGACAGAACGTGCCACCCTGAGGCTTTTCTGTAGTCAGCTCCTGGTCTGGTGGCCTGCCCTGTGCGTCTCTCTGTACTTATAGTGAGTATTGTTTAGCACCAATTATACTGTTCACTTTTTCTGCCCAGAGAGAGGGAAAGGGCAAGCAGAAGACAAAGCAAAGCCCCCTGCGTGTCTGTCCCGGGTGCCACTTGCGCCCCTCCTGCTCGGTGCTTTCCCGAGCACAGCAGTCAGTTAAGACTCCATGCATGCTTGCGCGGCTGCCCGTGAGCGGCCTGACTCCACATAATGGATTTTGCAATTAATTTAAGTCACTGTTTCCAGAAGAAATCACGTGTGAGTCTTTCCCCTCCGAAACTTCTGACATGGTATTTTTCTAATTTGGGAAAGTTTAATTAGACAGAAACCGAAGGCTTTCTTTGGTTGCCTTTGGAGGAAGCAAGCTGGTTCTCCAGGGGCCCTCTCGGTGAAACCCACTCCTTTGTGTCTGGTAGATCTGGCCTAGAATGAGACACCCAAAGTCGGGTATGGGGTAAGGAACATTTTCCTGTTCCCAGGTCTGCAGTTTTCTGAGACCCAGTGGTGGTGGGGTGCTCTCTGGGCCTCAGTTCCCCCGTGTGCAAAATGGTGAGTTTCTGATATCCCTACAGTTACACAAAATCTCTTAAGTACTGATCTGGCCCAGCAACTCCATCACAAATACATAACCCAAAGTCACAAAAATGTGTGCCCACAGAAACCTGTGTGTGTGTAGGGACATTTGCAGCAGCTGGAGGGTGGGAACGACTCAGGTGTCCATCAGCTCAGGAAGGGGCTTCAGAAATGCTATTAGCATACTCTTCTTTTACTTCTGACCAATGGCAGGTGTCTGCTCACTTCTCGCGGCTCTCAAAGCTTGATTGAGGTCTTGAGCTCCAAGGGATGGGAGAGGGAAGAGCAAGTGTGTGGGTCACCCACTGACAAGGGCAAGAAACATTTGGCACATTGGCAATGGGGTGGCAAGAGCTTGCATTGCCCACCTTGGTGACAGGGGCAGACCCACCTGGAGTAGTCTGTCTATCCCCAGAGAAAACCATATCAGGCCGGTGTCTGGATCCAGAGACTCTCCAAGCATTGGTAGCAACAGCAAGGATATTTGTCTTCTGTGTAGATGCTGTCCTCAGAAGGGACACTGGGAAGGTGGCATCATGTCATTTAAGGCCATTAGGTTGTCCTTCTTTCACACCTTTTTTTTCCTTTTTTCCCAGATGCTTTAACTCTGCTGTGTTTTACACGTGTCCTTGAGACATTGTCCCATCCACCCAGCCAAGAGGGATTGGCAGGAGGGCTCTGTATTTTTGTAGGCATGGTCCAATATTATTACTTTTTAAAAAAAATTATTACATTTAGAATCTATCTATCTATCTATCTATCTATCTATCTATCTATCTATCTATCTATTTATCCATCCATCTATTTTATCAATCACCTATCTGTCTGTCTGTCTGTCTGTCTGTCTCTGGGTCTATTGTGAGAGTGTGCTACAGCCCATGTGTGGAAGTCAGAGGGCAACTTGTGAATGTTAGTTCTCTCCTCTTATCGCGGGACTGAACTCAGGCTCTCCATCTTTGTGGAAATGGTGTCTGGCCTATTATAGAAGGCTAAGCTTTGGTTGGGTGGAAGTCACTCTGTGGGACCCACCTTGCTGTGCTTAGAATGGGCAGCTAGAGAAATTAGAAGCCAGAGGCGCCATGAACAGTCACTGTAGGGGGACTTGGAAGACAGTGGCTTCAATGTCCTGGTTGTATTTGTCTCTGATGTGGCGATAACTAAACTTTTACCCACAGGGTCATCCATCTCACAGATTCCCAGTCCTGTTTCTTTATGAAAGCCATCACTTTGGTGGTACCACGCATGCACTCTAGTGCTGAGATTTTTGTGGAAACCCAGGCACTTGCTGGCCCTAGCGTCGGCTGGATTTTGAGAATCTGGGCAGGAATGTCTCCCTGCCCATCCTCAGGAAGCTGCCAGCAGACAAAAGCCACTTATCTTGGCACTGCCCCTCATTCCTCCCTGCCCCACCCCAGGCCAAGTGGAACAAAGAAAGATCCCAAAAGTGTACGTGGAAACAGAAGGATTGGCCTGAGGTCCTGGGTAAGCTATGCTGCTGGCTTGGTGCGAGAACTGGATCATTCTACAATACGGACACTGCGTGATCTTGTAGCCCCTCTGCTTCTGCCCAGAGTGGGGCCCCCTGCATCTGTGGAGCTCTAAGCTATAGACAGATGTGTGTTTGTTCACCACACACACAGGTAGCACATGCATTCTCTTAGGGACGCTGCTTGTTCCTCTTTTCAGATTCTCAGAAGGGACTCTGACATGCCTGTCCCTCTCACAGGCATCTATGCACTAACGCTTTCTTCCTGTGACTTCCAAGTGGCTTTCAGAGATGCTCTGTAGGTGGCGTGAGCCAGGTCAGCACATTTGGGCCTTGCAGTGCTCCCCCCTGTCTTGTCCCAGTCACTGTCCCCAAAGCTGAAGACCTGATGGGAAAGTATGCGCCCAGTCAGCTTCTTCCTCAGCTACCTGTTCCCAGAGAACTGAGAGCAAAGTCAAACTTCCGGATGAGTCCCCAAGAGGAACATGGATTTTTGTTCCTTTGAGGTCCCATGGCTGCATCCAGTAAGTTTAGTTATCGCCACATCATAGACAAGTACAACCAGGACATTGAAGCCACTGTCCTCCAAGTCCCCCACAATGACTGTTCATGGCGCCTCTGGCTTCTAGTTTCTCTAGCTGCCCATTCTAAGCACAGCAGGGCAGGCCCCACAGAGTGACTTCCACCCAACAAAGCTTAGCCTTCTATAATAGGCCAGACACTATGCCAATCAAAAGTTTAAAACGAACCGGGAAGAAAAGTGCTATCTGATGTTTCATATCCACTGAGATCTTCAAACGGCTGTGAGGAAAAGCTGCCAGAAACACAGAGAGCTGTTTCCATCTGTGTCCAGCGACATCGCCTCTGGCCTACTTTACTCGACAAATCATACTCTCCTCATATCTATAATCAAATCGACCCATAATCATACTAGCTGGTGACTTAGGCAGTAGAAAATATTAGCAGAACTACGCATTCACAACAGAAAAAGAAACACCGAGGAAAGTGTGAGATTTCAATGATAACACAAGAAACTCTAAATGTTGGCAGACATTATGGTTCAAAAGATCAACAAACATGGTCACCTTCAGATCAGAGGGAGGAGGGGAGAGAGCCTTGTCCCCCATCTCCAAAACTCATGCAGTTTGCTTAAGAAGAGTCAGAGTTTTTAAAGTTGAAAATATCCCTTTTCAGTGAACTTTCTAGATTATTCAAGCTATGGCTTTTCACACAGCTGTTTGGTGCTGGGTATGGAAGTCAAGGCGTTGGAGTGCTAGGCAGATGTTCTACCCTTGAGCTACATCCCAGCTGGAATCCTCTTGACCCAGCAATTCTGTCTCTAGGGAGCCTTCTAAGTCAACTTCTTCTCAACCTGTGGGTGCCACTCCCTTGAGGTTCCCATATCAGGCATCCTGCAGATCAGACATTCATAGTTCATAACAGTAGCCTGATTACAGTTAAGAAGTAGCCATGAAAATGATAACACAATAGTGTTTATACATTAGACACAGTGCGAAGGTAACAATAATCAGTTTCAAAAACAGAACAGTTACAATCACACAATGCAACATCATGCAAACACACTCCCCTCCCCCCACCCCCATCTTCATTCCATTGTACTGTGTAAAGTAGAAAACTCCTTAGGCTGCAATTCACTGAAGTAGCCTGAAACCATCCCTGTACAGTGAGCCTGCGTCCGGGACAAACATGTTTACTAAATAGCCCACAGATGCCTTGAATCACCTTTGCTGTCTGGGAGCACAGACATGGAGAAGGCTCTCAAGGACAAAAGATGCCCACCAGCACCCCTTCCTCCAGGTAAGGCCAACCAACCCTCTCTGCTCACCCCCATGAAACAATGCTGTCACCACACTGGATGGTTTCCCCTTAGAACTTTCTCTCAGCATCCTCTCTGCCCCCTACTGAAGTGATCAAGGAAGGTGGCTCAATGGTGGGGCGCTGGCCCAGCGGGCAGCAGGCTCTACAACAAAATCCAAAAAGTGACCTTTTGAGGGATATTGTCATGCCTTCCTCAGTCCACAGGTGACCCCTGCCCCTCTCTCTCCACACAGTGACTGTTGGGTTAATCTGAGGCATTCCTCTGGAGTGTGCTAGCTAGGCTGCCTTAGCTCACAGGCTTCCCTTGACCACAGGGATGTGGTTTTGACTATGAGGCCACATCTTGAGCTCCATCTGCTAGGGTCACCTGCCACCGTGAGGTCCTCGACTGGTTGGCTGCTCAGCTTTAGGGCAGAGATCCCCATGTGTTTATCTTCCCACCAGCAGAGCCACCTCAGGACTCTGGTTCCCGGTGTTCTCTACTCCTCTGGGGTGCCATTTGAGAGGACACCAATCACTGGCTGCTGTAGATTGTGGAAGCAAGCAGAAAACAATCAAAGAAGCAAAAACATCTAAATTGACTACTTCCCTGGGCCATGCTGAGAAGAGCCATTTAAAGCCACCTCCGTCCTGGGAGCAGGAAGGAGGCCACTCACCTGCAGGTGTTTGTATTGCGCTTCTGGAGGGTAAAAAGATACTCGATCAGCACCTAGGTCACAGCTGATGCTGTGCATGGTACATGCTTAGGACCTGGGAGGGTTGGGGACTCCATGTGGCCTCAGCTTCTGACTTGGGTCCCCTGCACATCCCATTTCCTGGGACCTGCTCTCTGCAGCCCCTTTATAGACCGAGCTAAGCCTTCCCAGGACTGGAGAGCAACCAGGCTCTGAATTTTGTGTCTCCTTTTAGAGTCCTTAGTTGTAATCTAATTTTTGTTATTCTTGTTTTCTTTCACACATTTGACGAATACTTCTGGCAAATTCTAGGACCACACTTGCCAGATGACCAAATCTCTTTTCAGAGTAATGACTGACATTTTTGTGAGTTTCCATCAGCTAGGCGGGAAGTGGCCAGAGGTGAGGGGCGAGCTCTCCTCCCACGCTCAGATTCCCTCTGTAGCACTCACCGCCATAAATATGTCCCACACTCAAAGGCCTGCACCTTAGTCCTTGATTCAAAACCATGGACTCCTTTTGTAGAGATCTCAAAGAAGTAAGAAGTTAATGGCTGGGGTCAGTCCCCTGCAGGGGCCTCCTCCATGAATCAGCGCCCCGGGAGCAGGGTGACTCAGAGCCAGAGCTTGTGTCTCCTGGCTCCATGAATAAACAAAACAGGAAAGTCTGAGTGATCCCCGGGGTGCTGGGTGGGAGGCGGCTCCCAGCTCTGAGGACGCCCCACCCAGCCCAAGAGCCAGGTCAGCCTGAGGAAGGGAAGATGGAGGGGCGAAGGCCGGACCTCACTAGAACAAGACAGAAACAGATCAGTGGGTACTCAGGGAGCTGCTGTCCCAGTAGGTTGAGGTCTCGTGGGGGGGCCTTAGGGTACCCCACAGATAAACTACCACAGACAACTGCTCTGGGGATGTCCATGTCTGGATTATGTAGATACATACACCACCACCATCTTCCCACTCCTCTCCTCATGAGCCTTCCCAGTCTTTGTACCTTGACCCTGGGTACCACTGATGCCCATCCCGCTTCCTGAGCACCGAGTAACAGGGTACCACGGAGGTGGAATCCCCTCTTCCTCTCTTCTCCCTCCACAGGATCCTGAGTACGGAATTCAGGGTAGGGTTGGGCCTTTGGTTCCTGGATTCTCCAAGCACGCAAGGTTCAGAGGATCTGGTTGGAAGGTGGTTGCGTCCCTTCTCTTCTACTGTCCCTGGGGACACAGACATTGTTGCCCTGCAAAGGCAGATGGCCAGAGTGGGGGGCTATAGGCTCAGATGGTCCCCACCATTCCATCCCATTTATCCTCAAAAAGGGTCCAGGGAGGCTGGGGCACCCTCCATTTCACAGATAGAGAGACTGGGCTCCCCAGAAACTGGATAGCAATGGGCACAGGCTAGGAAGTGAACACCAGGTTGTCTGCTTTTAGCAGATTGCCACAAAGTTCCATTTCCCCATATGAAATATGTCTCAGCTCCGAGTGAAATGTTTTTGCAAATGTGAGGTAGCCATCCATCTCAACTGCTGTGTGTACTCCCTAAGGGTGAATGGCCACCTGGGTCACAGCCAGGTACTTGCTGGCATTTTCTATACTCTTGTCAACTGCTCTCAGGTGGTTCATGTGTCCATGGACAGGAGGAGATGGAGCATGTGTCTCAATACTGGTGTGAGTAGCTGGGAAGATCTATCCCTACGCCTGCAGATTGGACCTTTACACCCAGGAGGGTCAGGGGAGAACTGAGCACAGAGTTCCTGGTGTATGGTGTTTGGGGGCACCTACTGTGGCATGAGGAATATCGGCTCTTTCTCCCACTAGAAGCCTCAGTGATACCCTCAGTGGCTAACCGCCCTTCCACGTGGAGTGAGACTCTGTAACAATTCACATGTCCCCTTGACACGAACCACTTTCTGCTGCTATATCATGTTGAATTTGTTTCCCACTGTTGTGACAAACTGCCTGACAGAAGCAGCTTCGGGAAGGGTTTCTTTTGGCTGCCTGAGGCTGCAGACCAGACCATCATGGAGGGGACAGGGCTGCAGACCAGACCATCATGGAGGGGACAGGGCGTGGCAGTGGAAGCAGGAGGCAGCCAGCCGGCCACATAGCATCCATAGTCAGGAAGCAGAGAGATGAATGCTGGTGTCCAGCCCCCTTCTCCTTCCTATTCAGTCCAGGACCCCTTCCCCATCCAAAGAATACTGCCACCCACACTTAGGAGACATCTTCAATGCTCAGTTAAAACTTTCAGGAAAAGTCCTCACAAACAAAGAGGTGCGTCTCCTAGGTCCAGTCTAATTGACAAGGAAGATGTCAAATGTGATCAAAATGCCCCTCTCAGTTATGGAATATTTGCAGTCTCCCTGCCTCACGGTGCTCAGTGGGGACTGGTGGTCTTCTTCCTGATCCTCCTCAGCTCTTCCTCATATGGTCTTCCTGTCTGCCTGTTGATCTGACTCACTGTCACTGGAGTAACAGGAGCTGTGTCCCACTAAGTGTTTGGCATTACCTTCCAAGTGCTGATTCCTTTACCTCGATTCCCAATGCCTAGCAGTTTGACCAACCTGACTGGCCTTGCCCCGGCTTGCTTCTGCTCTGCATACTGTGCCCTGTGCCCAGTGCCCATGAGAATAGAGTGTCAAGGATCCAGATGCTGGTCCCTAAAACATGGCATTCCCATGGTCCGTGACTTTGCTCCACTGCGCTTTGCTAGAACACCCTTCTGACCCTCTTTAGCAGCTGTTTCCCGTGTCCACCCATGGGCGAGCTCTGGTCATCCCAGGACACCTACTGTAACTACCTAAGCTCGCTGGCCCCAGAACGCCCTCTAGTGATGGTCCTTAGCTGTGACATCCCATGTGCCTGTCAGAGTCATCTGTGAGCCCACATCTGGCTGGCTGCCTTCCCCAGACTGCAGAGGCCTGGCATCCAGTGATGCCTGGATAGGAGAGTATCTGAGACATTACTGTATGAACAGAGGGGTGGCTGAGTACTACACATGGCCAGATATGCATGTGTGCTCATGTGAAATTGCACTATGGGCCAAGTGCTGAGAACTAGAAACTGGTAAGGGTGTGCTACCCTCATCAGGGTCAGCAGAGGGTGGGTAAGGTGGTTGGGAGGGAAGTATCCCATAGAAAGCCAAGGTAGCTTTGGGTATGGTTCTGGGACCAAGCAGGAGGATGAGTGAAGCTTAAGGAATGGTAAGATGGCAGACTGCCAGCAGGCGCACACAGCAAGCAAATGGTTTGGCCCACAGGAGATGGGCCAAAAAGATCAGCAGCGGGCAGTGTCAGACACTCGGTCTAGAGGAGGCTCAGCAAACACGCAAAGGATAGAAAAAATAGAAGCAAAGTTCCCACAGAAACTGCAGGCTGCGAAGACAGGGAGCAGTGCCCAGTCACCTCCCTGTCTGTGTGATGAGCACTGAAGATTCAGTCCTGCCCACACCAGCACCCGGAGTCTGGTTGTGCTTGCTCAGCTGTGGCTTCCTGCACCTGGTTCTTGGTCCCTTGGGGGAAAGGCCCTGGGGACTCATCAAGTATAACAGTCTAAGGCAGAGCTCAGGTGGGAACTGATTTAGAGCCCCCCAAGTTTCTACCTGCTCTCCTTGGAGATGCTGTCCTACGGTGGTACACCCTGGGCTTCATCCAACTCCGTAGACAGGCAGGATTTGAAAAGGAAAGCCCTCAAGTCTGATTGCTAAGTCCAGAAGCAGGGTGGGGAGGCCCTGCAGGACAAGAGGTTCAGCCCACTGCACTCAGGGGTACAGCCACATCAGACACTGGTCCCCTTCCAAGCTTCATCCCAAAAGACATTTCCTGGGGCTTAGAGGAAAAGGGTGGGCATCCTCGGATGACTGCATCTGTGACAAGCCACATTCTCAACACAACCTTTGCTGATGTCACGCCCTAGAATAGTCTATGACAGAGTGAGTTTCAAGAAGTAGAAGGCAGGTCTCGAAGGGGTCAGTGGGCATTGGGTTTCCAGGTCACAAACAAGGAGAGAAGCAATCGTTCTGGGTCCCCTAGGGTGGTGGCAAGGCTGGTGTCACCATAGCAGTTGGGATATGTAGGACAAAGGAAGAGGGAGTTTGATGGCTTAGCCTGGCAGAGCCTCCTGGGCTGGGCTCTGGTGGGATCAGCATTCTGAGAGCAGGCAATGGAGGCTTAAGGAACGGTGAGATGGCAGACTGCCAGCAACCGCGCACAGCAAGCAAATGGTTGGAGTGTTTCCTTGCAAAAGATGAGTCTGGGGGGACTCAACAGACAGTTGGGTCTCGCTTGCGGTAAGCAGAAAGACTGGTCTGCTCAGGGTGGGGATTGACTCCTAGTGCAGTGAGGATCCGTCTCAAGGGAGAAAAAAAGGACTGGGTCAGGCTGCTGCTGTGTCTTTGCGCTACTGGTGAAGCAGAGGCTTGCATTGTCTCAGAGAGCTACCTGGGCTCTTGGTGAGACTTACTGAGACTTACGGGAGGCAGCAATAAGGGTGAACAGAGACGGCCTTGGCTCCATGAAGTCTTAAAGGTTCTGTGCATTGAGAGATTCAAGAGCAGTAGAAAAGTCACACTTGGAATGGGAAGATACAGACCATAAATGGGAAGTCACAGACCATAAATCTGATACAGAATTAATACCCAAGGGGCTGGAGAGATGACTAGAGTTTCTCAGTCCTCAGCACCCACATAAAATCTGGGGAAGATGTGGGGGAAAACATCTGCAAACCCAGAACTGTAGAGCAGACACAGACCTCACAGCTGGGACAGTGAATTTCAGGGTTCTGTGGGAGATTGAATCTCAAACAATAAATGGGGAACAACAGTGGAAGACACCTGATGTCAACTTCTGGCTTCCAAATTGGTGAACACACACACACACACACACACACACACACACACACACACACACACA
>JADRCC010159935.1:0-10009 GCA_019843855.1 Hylomyscus alleni | reverse complement strand
CCCCTCTCTTTCCCCCTCCCTCCCTCATCCCTCCATTCCTCCCTCCCTCTCTCTTTCTCTCCCCTCTCTCTCTCTCTTTCTTTCTTTCTTTCTTTCTTTCTTTCTTTCTTTCTTTCTTTCTTTCTTTCTTTCTTCCTCTCTTCCTTTCTTTCTTTCCTTCTTTCTCTCTTCAGGACTACTGAGTCCAATCACTGCTTCCATTATGTTCATGGGTATGAGGTCATCACTGGTGTATGGTAACTTACCAGTGACTACACTCCCCAAACTCTCTCAACTGCCAATAGCTCTCCAGTTTAGGCTGAGGCCCAGTCGTTCCTCCTAAGCACATGTTAGAATTTTGACTAGCTTAGTCTTCTTCAGGTCTTGTGTGGTAGCTACAGCTGTTGTTGAGTTTGTGTATGCAGAAAGATGAATAACAGGATGTTACAGTGTAATGATTTAAAAATTGCAGAAAGATTTGTCATCTAAAGAAATGCTATGTATCTAAATATAGTCAGGATATGGTAACTATCTGAATGTAGTCACTGTAGGTTATGCATATACCTTCTGTACTACACACCACACCACACACACAATGTTAAAGACAGTCTTGAATGTATGTTCTGTGCACAATTTGAGCATCTCCCATGGTAGTGCCTACTTATTTTCAGTTGTAGGATATTCATTTTTCTTAGTTGTAGCATACTCTCAGATAGCTTTCTTCACTGTGCAGTATATTTTGATATGAAGGCAGGGACAGTGCAGCTGATAAATTGTGTTTCAGAAGAAGGATAGATGTTTCTATTTTCATTTAAAGCTGTTATCCCAGTCAAATGATGAAGAATCTTCCATTTCCCTAAACATGGATGACTACAATTGTATATTCTTTGGGCCAGGTAATGGTGTTTTCATTTAAAACACTAACGAATATGTATCAGTGCCTAATGTGAAAGACAGATGGGAGCCAGAAGGCTAAATTGCAGTTTCTTCCCATGCTGTAAGGAGCTACACAGAAATGAAAACATGAGTCATCTGATCCATGGCTAGATGCTGGAATAATGTCTCAGATCTCATCTTAGGGCGACAAAGAAACTGAGTAACTCAGGTGTGGTCACAGCTCAACTAGGGAGAAAGCCAGGCATGTTGGCAGCTTCTGTAAGAGCTGTAATTTTTGACTGAATGGTGAGCTGAGTTAAGTCTTTATTAATTAAATTAGTTCTTTGACAATTTCTTACTGACCACCCCATTCTTCCTCTTGTCCCCCCATCTCTGTCAGTGCCTCCCTCCCTACAGGTACCTTTCCCACATCCATACCTTTTTGTTTGTTTTGTTTTGTTTGTTTCTTTTGTGACCCACTGAGTTTAACCATGGCCAGCTATGGGGCCACAGGTATGGAGCTATTCAGAGAAGCTTGGTTGGGTCCTCAGTGTACACATGTGAAGATAATGACACTTCTATGTGTCTCATACACATGTGAGTTCATACAGGAGAGAGGGAAGGTATGCTGGTTTGTGTGTAACTGTAGTTGACAGATAGTAGACACCACGAACAGGCTATTGGGGAGCCCTACAGAAGTAGCGCTTCTCCATATCCTTGAATCCACTTTGCATAAAAATAAAGACAGATAAAATGAATGGGTTAACAAATTAGCCAAGTAACTCAGGGGTACCATTATGTTCTGATGAATTGGGAAGGGCAAAATTCAACTCCTAGCAGATATATCAAAGTAACTCATTAAAATCCAGTACCTGATAAGTATATGAAAATAACCACCAGCCCAATAAGTTAAAAATTTCTGTAGAATAAAATATATATTGCAAAATAGATACTGTGCAAATAAAAGATATTCAGGGATAGACTCTCCACCTTTATCTATGCACACTCACGGATGTACATGTATACACAATACAATTGTTGCCTATGGAAATGAGGAAGCAGAGCAGAGGAAATAGCCATATTTCTTTGACTGTATATAACCTTTTAGAGTTAACTATATATGTTTTACTCCATTAAAAATTAAGACAAATCATTTTCAAAGTGCCAGAGTAAAATAAAACAACCTTAAGTTTTCAAGGACATAGGAAGACATGAGTCTAAGTGACATTAGAATAGACCTAGGGGTGCACACTCTAAGTACAAAAGGAACGTGAAGTAAATTGTAAGTTATTTTCAGAACTGTAGAGAACAGGAAAAGAACAAGACTACTTCCTTGAGGCTTGTGTATGTGTGTATGTGTATGTATGTGTGTGTGTTGTGGGATACGGAACGTTTGTAACTATGTGGACAATGGCAAAATGAACATTTGTCATGAGAGAAAGATCTGTGAAGCTACATTCTGATTCTGGATCTTGTTCTATAGCAAAGTAACTTCAACTGACAACAAACAGTCTGTGCTTCTTAAAATAGCTGGAATAGAGTATGCAGGTTTTCATCACATAGAAAGAATGGCATTCAAGGAGATGCACTGACTTTGATGTGATCATGATATATTGTGTAGAAGTATCAGATGGATGCTCCATACATCCATTAAAGTATCAAATTTAAAAGCATCAGTGTGAATAACTAGAAAGAGGATTTTTGCACCACAAAGAAATGATAAATGCTTAAGGTAATGTACATGCCAACTGCCTTAACTTGAGCAGTATGTTTATGTATGGAAACAATACATGGTACATTGTAAGTAGGCATGAATTTTATGCAATAATTGGAAATTTATCATGCATATACACCAGAATAATGATCAACCTGGTAATATTAAATATCTCTGTATTCAGATTTGAGATTTAAGTTTTATTCTCTATGACAACAAACCAACCCAGAAATTGGCTGATTCCTAAGATGGGACTAGTAACATATACAGCACTGTTCCAGGGCCATTTAAAGCTAAGAGCGGAGTACCACCAGACTGTAGGTCACAAGGACCCAGATGTGGTGTTAGTTACCATTTGTGGCTGTGACTAAACACCAGACAGAAACAACTTCAGAAGGTGGACTGGTCTCCACAGTTTCAGGGAGGGGGGCTGGTCTCCACAGTTTCAAAGAGGGGGGGTTGTCTCCAAAGTTTCAGAGAGGGGGGCTTGTCTCCACAGTTTCAGAGAGAGGGCTGGTCTCCACAGTTTCAGAGAATTTGGTTCATGCTGACTTGTCCTCCTCTGAGCTTGGATAGAACATCATGGTGTAGGACTTCATGGCAGAGGAGGTTGTTCATTTCACAGCTGACCAGGAAGTAGAGAAAGTGACGACAGGAAGGGAGCCTCCAAGGCCATGTCCCCAGTGCCCTGCTTCCTCCAACTGCCCAACTTCCAGTGTTCCACCACTTTTCAAAACTCTACTTTAAATTTGAATCCATCAATGGGTTAATCCATCAATTAGGTAAAAGTCTGCATGGTAACCATTGGAAACACCCAGACTCACTTAGAAGTATATTTTCTAAATTTCTTAGGTGACTTGCCATCCAATCAAGTTAACAATGAGATTAACCATGACAAAAAGCAACTTTTAAAGAACCAACAGGCTAAAGATGGAACATTCAGGATCAACGAAGATGTTAACTTTGTGGAGTTGAAACAGAAAAGCCATGACTATATCATAATATATTCATGAGCTCATAATAAAATTAAAAGATCTAACCTTGGGGGAATTCTGGGAAAACAGCTTCTTCTTTTGAAAACTACACAAGAGCATCGATTCTTACTTTCTTAGATCAACAATGTCTCAAGCTGATCAAATGGTTGATGAATAAAATTTTCTCTCTGTGGCATCATTCCAGATACTAACTGACAGAGGAATTGGAAATTGGAAATCTATGTTTTGCATTAATGATTCAAGTAGTAGCCACCAGTACCATCTCCTATTACACAAAAAGACAGCTAGCAGTGTTTACTTCTTAAAGAAAGTACACGTATTTCCTAGGAAGTAGGATTGTGGAAGTAAATAAAGCCTGCATTGCCCTCTAGACCAAATTATCATATTTCAACAAATGTAGGATGGAGAGAGGTACAAATTAACTGTACAACTCCATGAGAGGGCACCCCCAAAGTGCAGGCTACAGGAAATTATAACAAATAGACCCAATTTTTAATTTCAGACCCAAATATAATAAGATACATAAACACATGGAAGATGAATTTGTATATCAAAAGGACACAAGTTATATTAACTGCTCTTGTGTGGAACTCATCTACTTATCAATCATAACAAATAAAATGATGTTTAAAAACATATCTAGATTGCAAAGTTGGTCATCAATGGGAGGAGAGGACCTTGGCCCTGTGAAGGTTCTGTGCCCCAGTGTAGAGGAATGACAGGGCTGATAAGTGGGAGAGGATGGGGTAGCAGGCATGGGAAGGGGGAGGCAACAGGGGTTTGTTCTTGTTGTTTTTGTTTGTTCATTTGTTTGTTTTTTTGGAGGTGAAACTGGGAAAGGAGAAATCATATGACATGTAAATAAAGAAGATATCTAAAAAAACATATTTTAAGTAAATAGAATTAAAAAAAAAAGAAAAATGCTTCCATAAGATAAAGCTGTAGGCGACCCTAATAGGAGATTTCTTAAATAGGGATTGATAAAAAAAAAAAAAAAAACATATCTAGAACAATCCAAAGAAACAGATTACAGATGAATGTAATGGCACCATGGTGATGTTTGATAAGTGTAGTCCTTGGCTTTTAGAGACACAATCTGAAATATTGACAGATGAAATGATCTGATACCTAGGGTTCTCTTCAGGACAAATCAGGAGGAACTAGAGAAATGACTCAGTAGGTTAAGGAGCTTGCTGCTAAGTCTGATGGCCTCAGTTTGATCCCTGAGACTCACATAGTAGGCAGAAAGAACTGACTCCTGTAAGTTGTCCAATGACTTTTAAATGTGTAATAGAGTATGTGCATGCAAACATACTCTCACACACGCAGACACACACACACACACACATGATACATAGATAGATTATAGATAGATAAAATAGATAAGGTAGATACGATAGATAGATACGATAGATACGATAGATAGATAGATAGATAGATAGATAGATAGATAGATAGATGTTGAAAAGAAGAACCAGGGACCTAAGTTTCTGTAGCTACCTTAATAATGACCGAGCTGCTTATGATCCAGTATTGCAGATTGACAAAAGCATATATTAGTCCAGTCCTCTCAAGCGTTGCCAGGGGCTCTGGAATGGCTCAGCAAGGCCCCTGGACACCACCGAAGGGAATCCACCCAGTCAGGAGGTAACGCTCACACAGCACAGACAGCATTAGCTGATCTTTATTCTGATAAAGGTTCTCTGTCTTTGGGGCAGTGCCTTTGGGAGCCTGATAGTTCCAAGGACTGGGAGCTTTTAAGTCTGGAGCCTGTGTCAACTCCCCTTCTGCCTTTAAGTGTGCTCCGAGGGACAGAGAAGGAAGCATTCTCTCTCTTTATGGAGGAGGAGGAGATGGCCCCATATTACCAAAAGGAGCAGTATTTTCACTTTTATTGTCTTAGACAAACTCAAAGTGCATCCTGTATCTTAGACGCATGTGCCTTCATTTTTTTCTTTCTTCTTGTCACTGGGATAAAATACCTGACAGAGGCAACTCAAAGGAAAAGGACTTGTTCTCCCTCACAGATCCAGAGAGACAGAGTCCAAAATGGTAAAGAAAGCATGGCAGGCTGCCTCGGAGTGAGTGGTAGGAGTAACAGGAGATTGAGTATAGATTCATCTATACTCAAGAAGCAGACTGAACAGGAAGAAGGGACAGGTGATAGAGCCTTAAGGCCAGCTCTCAGAGACCTATTTCCTTTAGTAAGAACTTTATGAAAGTTCTTTTTTTTTTTTAATGTTTAAAGAGTATTTATTCATCTTTTTTCATTTACTTATTTGTAGTGAGCATGTCTCTTTAAGACAAAAGCTAAGCGGCAGTTGGCAGCTTCAGAAAGCTGAACTGACAGGTTGGGGGCGTGGCCAACTGTGTCTCATTTGGCTTGACCAATTAAGAAACAGCTTTAGCCATCTGACAGTTATGACGTCATTCAGGTCTATAAAAGCAGCTACTCCGAGGCAAGGCAAAGGGAATCCTGCCTTTTTCTCCCACTGGTTTAAGAAGGTAATTTTATAATTCTGCCTTGGAGGCTTTGACTTAAAGACGTTTTTTTACTTTGGGGTTTTTAGCCCAGGGGTCTCAGACTTTCTCTGTAATATTGGCATGGGTTTATCTAGGCTCAGGACTTAGTGGCAATTAACATTCACTCAGGATAAAAGGTTGTTCCTCCTCTCTCTTAATCTCTTGTAACGTTTTGTCTGTTTATCCCTACCCAATGTAACTTTCCTTCAAAGTAAATAAACAAAGGCCTGATTCAAAATCATTTAGGAAGGGGCGGACGTCTCGTGCTCCTTATCCCTGCAGGACAGGGTACCCCGGGGGGCATTAGACACTTATTTGTTTACATCTTTAAGGCAACTGTATTTCACTTTTAATAGTTAATACAATAGAAATAGCTCATACCTCCCCTCCCTCTCCTCCATACTTTTTGTTAATTTTTTTTACTATTTAAATGCATTTTATACATCAAACATATTAATAATATTGAGTATTTTGAGAATCAAATAACACATAAAAATTTGTTCAACATTTTTATTCATATCCTTTCATACCCTAAAATATCATTAATGAATATTTAATACTATCCATAACTAAAGATCCTATATCTAATGTTGAATACTAAATTTTTTCAAAACATACAAAATATTCTCTGGGAGTTAAGCATAAAATATTAAAAATGAATCAT
Organism: Hylomyscus alleni; assembly: GCA_019843855.1. NCBI lineage: Eukaryota > Metazoa > Chordata > Mammalia > Rodentia > Muridae > Hylomyscus > Hylomyscus alleni. Next base: position 3,258 of record JADRCC010159935.1, on the reverse strand, counting down.
TATGAAATATATTCAAAAGCCCTTATGATACCACCTGACATAGTGAGAGTGTATTTAAAATGCATTATATATCTGTGTACATTGTCTAACAATCAGTTTACTTAAAAAAGATTATCAGTGTTTCTAGGAGACAAATTATTTTATCAGTAAGTATATTTTAAAAATTTCAGCACTTGGGAGGCAGAGGCAGGTGGATCTCTGAGTTCGAGGCCAGGCTGGTCTACAGAGTGAGTTCCAGGACAGGCAGAGCTACACAGAGAAACCCTGTCTCGAAAAACAGAAACAAAAAAAAAAAAACCTAAAAAAAAAATTTCAAAATAGCAAGAACTCTTTGAAGTTAAACATTAAGAAAATGCTAATTTCAAGCACAGTGAGAATAATTATCAATAAGATTTCCATGATGGTTTTAGAACATGATTTTAATGTTTTCAACTATTGATATTCAACAAACAGAATAGTTATTTTAAGATATATTTCATTGTTAGGCCTCCCTTTTATTTCTGATTTTATTAATTTGGATACTGTCTTTGTGCCCTCTGGCTAGTCTGGCTAAGGGTTTATCTATCTTGTTGATTTTCTCAAAGAACCAGCTCCTGGTTTTGTTGATTCTTTGTATAATCCTTTTTGTTTCTATCTGGTTGATTTCAGCCCTGAGTCTGATTATTTCCTGCCATCTACTCCTCTTGGATGTATTTGCTTCTTTTTGTTCTGGAGTTTTCAGGTGTGCTGTCAAGCTGCTAGTGTAGGCTTTGTTCGGTTTCTTTTTGGAGGCACTTAGAGTTTTCCTTCTACCACTGCTTTTATTGTGTCCCATAGGTTTTGATATAATGTATCTTCATTTTCATCAAATTCTAAAAAGCCCTTAATTTCTTTCTTTATTTCTTCCTTGACCAAGTTATCATTGAGTAGAGCGTTGTTCAGTTTCCATGTATATATGTGCTTTCCATTGTTTTTTGTTGCTGTTGAAAAACCATCCTTAGTCCATGGTAATCTGATAGGGTGCATGGGATTATTTAAATCTTTTTGTGTCTGTTGAGGCCTGTTTTGTGACCAATTATATGGTCAGTTTTGGAGAAGGTACTGTGAAGTACTGAGAAGAAGGTATATGCTTTTGCTTTTGAATGAAATGTTCTACAAATATCTGTTAGATCCATTTGGTTCATAATTTCTGTTAGTTTCGCTGTGTCTCTGTTTAGTTTCTGTTTCCATGATCTGTCCATTGCTGAGAGTGGGATGTTGAAGTCTCCCATTATTGTTGTGTGGGGTATGATGTATGCTTTGAGCTTTAGTAAAGTTTCTTTTATGAATGTTGGTGCCCTTGAATTTGTGGCATAGATGACAGAATTGAGAGTTCATCTTGGTAGATTTTTTCCTTTGATCACATGAAGTGTCCTTCCTTATCTTTTTTTTTTTGATAACTTTTGATTGATATTAGAATGGCTACTCCAGCTTGTTTCCTGGGACCATTTGCTTGGAAAACTGGTTTCCAACCTTTTACTCTGAAGTAGTGTCTGCCTTTGTTACTGAAGTGTGTTTCCACATGCAGCAAAATGCTGGGTCCTGTTTATGTATCCAGTGTGTTAGTCTATGTATTTTTTTGGGGGGGGGAATTGAGTCCATTGATGTTAAGAGATATTAAGGAAAAGTGATTGTTACTTCATGTTATTTTTGTTGTTATAGGTGGAATTATGTTTGTGTGCCTATCTTCTTTTGGATTTGTTGAAAGAAGATTATTTTCTTGCTTTTTCTAGGGTGTAGTTTCTCTCCTTGTGTTGGTATTTTCCATCTATTATCCTTTGTAGGGCTGGAAAGATATTGTGTAAATTTGGTTTTGTCATGGAATATCTTGGTTTTTCCATCTATGGTAGTTGAGAGTTTTGCTGGGTATAGTAGCCTGGGTTGGTATTTGTGTTTCTTAGGGTCTATATGACATCTGCCTAGGATCTTCTAGCTTTCATAATTCTGATAGGCCTGCCTTTATATGTTGCTTGATCTTTTCCCCTTACTGCTTTTAATATTCTTTATTTGTTTAGTGCATTTGTAACAAGAGGAATTTCTTTTCTGGTCCAGTCAATCTGGAGTTCTGTAGGCTTCTTCTAGGTTCATGGACATCTCTTTTTTTAGGTTAGGGAAGTTTTCCTCTATAATTTTGTTAAAGATATTTACTGGCCCTTTGAGTTGGGAATCTTTGCTCTCTTCTATGCCTAGTATCCTTAGGTTTTGTCTTCTCATTGTGTCCTGGATTTCCTGGATGTTTTGGGTTAGGAGCTTTGTGCTTTTTGCATTTTCTTTGACTCTCGTGTCAATGTTTTCTATGGTGTCTTCAGCCCCTGAGATTCTCTCTTCTATCTCTTGTATTCTGTTGGTGATGCTTGCATCTATGACTCCTGATTTCTTTCCTAGGTTTTGTATCTCCAGGGTTGTCTCTCTTTCTGATTTCTTTATTGTTTCTATTTCCATTTTTAGATCTTGTATTGTTTTGTTTATTTCCTTCTCCACTTGATTGTGTTTTCCTATAATTCTTTAAGGGATTTTTGTGCTTCCTCTTTAAGGGCTTCTTGATGTTTACCTGTGTTCTCTTGTATTTCTTTAAGGGAGTTATTTATGTCTTTCTTAAAGTCCTGTATCATCATCATGAGAAGTGATTTTATATCTGAATCTTGCTTTTCTGGTGTAATAGTGTGTCTGGAACTTGATATGGTAGGAGTATTGGGTTCTGATGATGCCAAGGAACCTTGGTTTGTGTTGCTTATATTCTTATGCTTGCCCCATATTATCTGGTTATCTCTACTGCTACCTGCCCTTGCTAAATCTGACTGGAGCCTGTCTTCCCTGTGATCCTGGTTGTGTCAGAACTCCTCAGAGTCAAGCTGTCTCTGTGATACTGTGATTCTGGCATCCTGTGACCCTGGGCTTGTTAGAGCACCTAGGAGTGGAGCTTCCTCTGGGTGTTGTGGTACTGGCTGTGGTGTCAGCAATCAAGGTCTGTTCAGGGCACCAGCTCATACCACAAGGAACCCATGCCGCTGGTCAGGAGATTCCTGGGCCCTGCCAGTCCTAGTTACTTCTGGTGTTGGGGCAGATGCTGTGTCTTCCTCACATCTGATCCTATCCCTCCTGAAAGTTCTAAAACCTTCTCAAATAGTGTTAACATCTGGGAACCAAATGTTCAAACCCATGAGCCTGAGGGGAACATTTCTCACTGAAGTCACAAATAAACACACACACACACACACACACACACACACACACACACAC
>JADRCC010159934.1:0-12595 GCA_019843855.1 Hylomyscus alleni | reverse complement strand
CCCCCCCCCAAATCCTTGCCCTTATTCCACACTCGCTCCACACCCCTCCTTAATCCCTTACATCAGACTGTTCATTTCTCCCAAAATTTAGAAAGGCAGGCCAATGCTCTGAATTCTAGATCCCACTGAGAGCTGAAGCCGAATCACCCAACACAGTGAGAGATTATGAGGAAGGCGTAGGGCTATGCCTAGGATTTCATAGCCTGTTTCTCTCCTGTTTTCTTTTGGGGTAGGGGAAGAAGCCAATTCATTATTCGCCATGTGCTGAAGGGTGCCCAGCAGTGTAAAATAATCAAAGGTGTTAGGAGTGGCTCCAGGGCCACTTGTGCGTGAAGCCACTTTCCTTTGCAGGGCCCACTCCCCTCACTCACCCCTAATTTGCAATTCCTTTCACTTTAGGAATCTTTTGGAAGTTTTCTGTGCATCGACCACTTTCTCCTATACCTAAGTGCCAGAGTCCCTCTCAGATGGGGAGATTTGAACATTTGGCCAAAACAAATGAAGGATGCCGTATTTTCATTTTCTTCACATGCCTGGTTCATGTCCACGGGTAGAAGAGGGCACAGTGTACCTCACGGTTTTACCATCTGCTTTGAGTGTGGAGGCAGAGCAGTGTCTGTGACAAGGCCCATGGTCACAATCTCTGGCTGCTCTCTAGCCAGGCTGTTTCGGTTCGTGAATGTGGGGCTGCTGGAAGACCTTTGCTTATATGATGTACGGTATAATAGAGACCAGGCTGTTACTTTCTTTCGGCTACTATTTTTATTTGGTGGTTATTTCTTTTGTGTTCTGCCATCTCTAATGTTTTGGTTCTATTTCAAAATATGATTAAACAGAATGAGGAGCTGTTTGACATTGTCCTGTTTTAAATCACAGCTGTACTGGAGCAGCCGGGACATTGTAACAGTCCATGTTCCTTTGTTCTCAGAGTCCCTTGAATAGGAAAAACTAAGTACCAGACCTGAACCCTTAAACCAGACTAGGACCTCCACTAACTCTTCCAACAAACTAGAGCCTGTTTAAAAAAATTGAAATGTTAGGGAACTTGAATGTAAAAGGAGCCTCCATATTAATCCCCTGTTGCTTCTACTGGCACGTGTCATATTTTCAAGGTAGAGTATCGGGAGAACACTGTCACTCCATGATGTATGAGGGCCATATATCATCAGCACACTGTCTTTGTAAAGGATGCGGGTAGTAAAAGACACGATTCTGGCCAGACGGAACAGCAGGGCCCTTACTCCTTTCTTTAACCCCCCCTGCCTTTTTCTTTAATCTCCTTCTGTTTTGTGTTGCAGAGAAGTGAATTTCTTCATGGGATATGACTTGTTGCAAAATAATCGTTGGCCCCAGTGGGCTTCATAAAGTCTTTTAAATGGTCGGGTTTCAAGGGCAGCTTTGTCCTGAGTTTGTACTGTGAGCTGGGCCGGAGGAGGCCGCTTTTGCCAGGGCCCAGGTCTCTGGGGTAAACTCACTGAGCCTAGACAGGGAAGAAAGAACAACACTCCCAGATGTAGTACAATGGACTGCATGATGTTCTTACAAGACATTTTAACACAAAGTCTCTAAAATTATGGCTCTGGGATGCTGCAAGGCTCATGGGAAAGTACGCCCATACGTACACATTGAGGAAGAAATGAAAGGACTTGAAAGTCCGGCTTCTGATCCATCTTGCAAATGATCTCGACTGCTCGACTGGTTACTTAGAAGCTGGGTCTCATTTTTTTAAGTCAGAGATATAATCTGTCTTTCCTAAAATGCAGTCTTTTTTTTTTTTTTTTTTTTTAAACTTGTGTGTTCAAAATGAAACCATAAAACATCAAGGTTTATAATGGTCTGAAAGTTGGGAATGCCTGATGAAGGCAAATATTTAAATTCTTAGCTGCTGAGAAAGATGGCTCCTTTGAGCCTTTAGACCAAGCTATGAACTGTAGTGGTTAAGTCACACTTCCCCAGCAGAGAGCCCGGGTGTGAGTCTCTGCCCTGGCTATCTGGGAATGAGAGCCCTGGGTGTGAGTCTCTGGCCAGACTAGCTCTGTGCAAACGTGGTGGACTTCTGTCCCTAGTTTTCCTCCTCACAAACTGAAGAAGTGCCAATGCCTTCTGAGGGCTCGCTGTATGAGTGAAGGGTCCGAACACCACTGTCGACGTTCAGTCCAGTCAGGACTCTAGCTTTTCTAGAAATGTGGGGTTCTGGGATGTGGGATGAGGTCAGTATCTTTTCCTCCAAACCCTGGCCACTCACCATTTGACTAGGGACAGACCGGGACAGTTTGTGGCCTTGGCCACTGAAGGAATTTGCAGAAGTGGTGAAGGTTAAGGGTGGAGTAGAACTTGGAAATACTACTTCCTGGAAACAAGCTAGAGGCCCAAACTGCAGGGGCCACAGCCCCTACCCCCCCATTTTCTGAGTTCAGCTCAGCTCAGGAGCAGGGGAATTCTGGGAACCACATCACTCTTCTGAGGCCCGTTCACCCTGCCTTCCTCACATTATGAATGGTTTTGCTACTCTCTTTTCCTTTCACGTTCCATTGAACTGACACATGACCCAACGTCTTATATTTGTGATAAAAAGGAGTTGCAGAATCCACACATTTTAAGAGAAGTCATAGCTAGTAATTTCAAGCGGTGGACACGTACCTGTGTGTACATGTGAACCTGTTAGACACTCTCGTTACCGTCAGTACGATTATGGTCAATCAGACCTAAAATTTTAAAAGTGTATCCTTTTAATTTATATTGTGATTCTAACTATGTTTGGAATTTGAAAGGCTTTACAAACAAAAATGGAGCTGTGATACAGTTACTTTTGAAACCATCATCATTGGGAAGAGAAGAGTGAAGCTGGAAAATTGGAGGGCTTGGAGCCAGGCCACCTGGTCTGCTGTCTCCATAGGCCCTAGACAGCTCCGTCATCTGCCTCATCTTCACTGGGGACAAGGACACTCTTACAGCTGTGCTTTGTCGACTTAGCCTTCTTCTCTTATTCAGATCAGAGCTGCAGTGGGTGGGAGGCAGAGTAATGTGAAGAAGGTGGGGTGAAAGGGCCTCAGAAGAGCGATGTGGTTCCCAGAACTTCCCTGCTTCCGAGCTGAGCTGAACTCAGAAAATGGGGGGTGGGGGTGTGGCCCCTGCAGGTTTGCTAGTCTCTTTTCCTTTCAAGTTCCACTGAACTGGCACCTGACCCGATGTCTTCTATTTGTGTGCGCTTAGGCTTTGTGGCAGGTAGTCTACCTTTTACTTTTTTTCTTCTGGCTCTTTCTGTATAAGAATTATGGGGAAATCAATTGTGTTATCAAGAATGAAGAACAAGCAAGGGAAAATGTAATTAAAATAATAAATTATGAAACAAGTTTAGTATTACCATTGACAACTAGTGGTCTATCTCGGCACACCCTTAGAAATCATTATGATTTTCCCCTTTCAGAAGGCTCTCCTGACCACAGAGGGAATCATTACTTCCAACAGTTCAAAATGCCAGCTTCCTTTATGTCTTCAAGGCACCACATAAACCTTCCTTTCTTCAATATTTGCCCGTGTCTCTGCCTTCCAGAAGCTCTAAGGCTTGACATGTGCGATGAGGTCTCCTCTCTTTCCAAGTCCTGGCCAAACCCTTCTGTAGCTGTCTTCGCCAGCACAGCCTAAGGATATTACCCTATGACCCAGGTGCTTAATTTTCCTGGAAAATTCCCAGAGTAGCTCAACTACACGTTAATCTATTTCTAAAATCTCAAGGTTGTGTTGGAGCTAACCTACTTCTAATACGACATACCTATAAATTTTAATGCTGTGTCTTAGCAACTAGCCCTCTTGCCTGGACCTTAATCCAGGCCTGGGAATCATACTGAGTTCCCAACTTAACTGCGTGCCAGTTCTTTGAGGGGTCTGAGACACTTTACTTCACTATGGACTGTTTCTTCCTCTGAAAAACTTAAGAAACCTATGAGGATTAATGAAATAATGTCTGCAGAATTCTTCAGAAGAAGCGTGCTATGTAAACACCCAGTATTATTCTTCTGTTTATGAGAGGTAGTATAATATTGCCCCCGAGAAACTGGGACTCGTGTTTAAAAGTACCCTAACATCCCCTTTGGCTCTTTGGGGGCCTGAGTTGAGTTAGAATGGGGTACTTCAAGGAGAAGTTGAGCCACTAGAAATTCTAATGAGAATATACTCGTTGATGTTGGATCAGTTTTTCCTGGTCTCCCTTCCTCAGGAAACCTGGCAAAAACCATCCATATTCCTACGAACAAATTCCTGTCTGAGTAGTTTTGGGACTACATATGTGAAACACCACCGTGTGTGCTTTAGATAGGGCCATTAGGAATCTGCTGCAGGGTCAGAGTGTCCCATGATCCTCACCCATTTCCATGGCTTCTAGCACACAGGGAATTCTTTCCAGTATCCTTTCTGCAGATAAGATGCTTAAAGCTCGAATCTATCCCTGTTCCACAGAATGGAGAGGAGTGAGCTATGTGAGAACCGCTACATCTCTCAAAGTTGCCAGGATTATGGACAAGTGCTTCCCTCTAGCAGCTGATAATAGAGGGACTAGGGGGGTCTTGGGGATGGATATGTATCTACTCCCCTGGATGTTTGCATTTGGATGGGGGATTTTTGAAGGCTTTTCTATAGGTCCCTTCCCCAAGTTAGATCATCATGATGAAATGTCAGAAGGACGTGCGCATACATGTAGGGAGGAGAGATGGACTGAAGGAAGGACTCCTAACTTAGGAGAGAGCCACTCTGGCCTGTTCAGTCCTCTCCAACATTACTCCATGTGCTCTATTGACATCATTTGGTGGTGGTGGCGGGTTGGGGATCACAACTCCACAGCCTTCCTAGTCTTTTGAAAAAGGATCTGGCTGTTTGAATTAGCATCTTTGTGGAGCTGCCAGCTGTGTGTCTTTGGGGAAGATCTTGCTTTCACAGGGGCCAGAGCAGAAGGAAACTGAGGGTTCTTGCATGATACCTCTAGTATGGCTGAAGGAAGTGGCACATCAGCCACATCATAGGACACTTGTGATACTGTCTCGTGGCTTAATCGTAGTGTCTGCCAGCAATAGTCTTGCCCCCACCTCTGTCCCTGTATTGGCTGTTGAGTTCCTATCTTCAGTTTATTGCTATTATTTTTTTTTTAACATAGATAAAACATGGATTAATAGTTTCTACAGTCTTTCATGGGATTGGTTCTTGAAAGGTGTTTTGGAAAAAAATTATCTTCAATACATTTGTGGAAATATTCAATAACGTCTCCTCTTTTCCATGTGTGAAGCAACTAAAAACACTTCATGTTGGTGCTTTGCTGTCTTCTGTGCTCATGATCCCACTCTCTCCAGACAGGAGATGGTTCCATAGGCAGGAGGCAGGCTCAAGGCTGCAACTCCTAAGGCCGGGGAGCTCTGTGCTGCCATCTGGTGGCAAGTGTCAGACTCAGCAAGCTGGCTGCTGTCATCCTGTCCATACTTGGCTTCTGCTGGAGCTGTGGTTTGGCTGGCGTCCTTATGGAGTTTTCTTGCCAGACATGTAATTTTTTTAACTCTCTATACCGCCCCCTTTACTTTTTGCATGTTAACAAGTTGTTGAGGGTGCATTGCAAGGCTATGATTTTTTTGATGCATTTGTTGATATTAAGGTGTCTGTGGTTCATATTTCTGGAAGGAGACTCTGGTAGAGACCTACCTCCCTAGCTAGGTGACCCTAGAGATGGTAAGCACAGAGACATGGTGGCTGAGAAAGCAAAGAGCCACAAAGTGATGCTAACCTACGTTGGTTAGGTTATTATTTTTGACCTTTTCCTTGTGTGAATATGACCTTTGGGCCATTGTTTCTTTTTGCTTAGAATGGATAATTCTCCAAACCCACCTGGAATTTGTGGAAAACTAAGGGCCTGTATTTCAGAGGTACGATAGGCCTGGCCCTGTTGATATCTGATTGGAGTCATACTTATTGTCTCCTCAAAGCAGATGGGTGTTTGTAGCAGTCCCATTACTCTGGGGCTGGTCCTTGGAGTGATTCTGTTGGAGGCAGGGGCTCATTTCACATGTGGAAATGTATTGGAAGACCAAAACAGGGATACTGTTTTTCTTTCACTCTGTATCCTGAATGTTCACAATGTACCAAGTACTGAAGTGAAGCATTTCCATGGCAGAGATCAATTAGTGTTCCAGACCTCTCTCACTTGTGTTTGTTGATGCTGGAGACATGTCCCAGCCTTACTTCTTTATCTGTGGGATCAGGCTAAGATGAAGTTTTGTGTGATCTTTCCTGTGCTCAGAGTCTAAATATCATCCGAGGAAGTGCACAGTATGTGTGACTCACTATCAGAGAGTGTTTGCTGAATTAAAACCTGAACCGAATGAGCCGCACACCTAGCCTCAGCTGTGATCTGGAGTGCTGTGGGGAGGACAGGCTCCTGAACACAGGGCTTTGTGTGTAGCACTCCTTGCCAGAGCCACTGTCTCCAGGATATGGGTTTTTGTGACTTGTCCAAGCCCAGGAAGCCAGGCGAGTGGTGTTAATTACCTGTGTCTGAATTTCCCATGTAGCTGTTAGGATCAATTAAGGGGATGAGGAAGCAGCGTCTCCATGGTGTTCTTGCAGCTCTATTATTTCTTTCCTCGAGGGCCTGGGATTCTAAGTCCATCCTCACATCCACACCAACCAGACTCCAAACAGACTCCAAAAATGATGGGATCTGGCAGCTCCAAAATGACCCCGATAGGATATAAAAAATCCTAAGGGTAAACAGAAAGGAAATTTTATCCCCTAAATATATGCCTGAAGTTGAGGTATGCATGCCTGTCTGTCTGTCTGTCTGTCTGTCCACATGTATTTAAAACCCCAGATGTGACTGTTCAAACCATTTGCCTGGAATGCCGTGCATTGTGGACAGCAGCTACAAGCTCTTTGTTGTGAATCTTGGGATCCTGTTGTGGGTTTTGACTCTGTCCCGGGTTTCTAATTTAGCTAGCATTTCTGAGGAGCGCGTGTGCCCTCCTTCCTACCAGCCAGATCTCATTTGGCTTCTTCCCATCCTTCTGGCTGTCCTGAAAGCTTGAACTCTGAAGACCCTTCCTTTTAGAGAGGACACTGTATTAGAGGGACCCTTCTCCATGCTGTGATCAAGTTTGCTGTCTTTTTAAATACACATGAGAGAGAATCGCTGTTTATGATGTTCGTATCAGTCCCAGTCTTCCTGGGGTGAGGGAGTCTGTGATAAACAGGAGTTGCAGAATCCACCCGTTTCACATCAAGTCACAGCTAGTAATTTCAAGCAGTGGACACGTACACGTGTGTACATGTGAACCTGTTAGACACTCTTGTTACTTCAGTACGAATATGGTCAATCAGACCTAAAATTTTAAAAATGTATCACTTTAATTTGTATTGTGATTCTAACTATGTTTGGAATTTGAAAGGCTATACAAACAAAAATGTGAGCTGTGATACAGTTACTTTTGAAACCATCATTATTGGGAAGAAAAGTGTGAAGCTGGAAAATTAGAGGGCTTGGAGCCAAGGCCACCTGGTCTGCTGTCTCCATAGGCCCTAGACAGCTCCGTCATCTGCCTCATCCTCACTGGGGACAAGGACACTCTTACAGATGTGCTTTGTCGACTTAGCCTTCTTCTCTTATTCAGATCAGAGCTGCAGTGGGTGGGAGGCAAAGCCAGCTTTCATTAAGAACACTGATAGGACTGTTCTAATGAACAGATAAGAAGAGAGACTACAGTGTCACAGGATCTGAATGAATGAGTGAGGTTAGCTCTGTGGGTCTAAATACCCTAGGGCAGACAATGGGAAAATCGGGAGAAGGAAAAAGAAATGCTGGAGGGAAAGAGAGAGGGATGGAAACAGGGAGGGAGAGAGAGAACAGGCAATTCATTGCCCATGTCATCCCTCACTGTCAATCAATAAATACAAATAAATACCAATCAAATCAAATCAAGCAAAACAGCAGCAAAGCCACACAGCAGCCACAGCAGCCCTGCAGGATGAAGTCTAGTTGTCTGTGGTAACAGCTCTTTCATCGTACATCCATCAGACTTGGGACAACCCTGGGGATACTAACTCAGCCCAGGGAAGGCCTCAGGTGACCTAGCAAAGCAGCGACAAGGCAGGGACGCAGCAAGGGTCCTGTAGAAGTAGAACTGTTGAGAGGCAGACTCTGTCTTCTCTGTCCCCTCTCTCACACAGTAGGACTGTGACAGTGATTGGCACAGAGTAGGGCTTTGTGACTCCTTGGAAGGCCCAATCATGTAAAGGAAGACGACAGTCTGGGCTGATTTCAAGATTAGATGCTAGAGGTGTCTGGTAAACTGTAGAGCATAAAAGAAAATTGGGAGCAACACCAAAGGGGTGCATTTTCTCTTACAACCGCCTGGGGTCTGGACTTGGTAGGTGAGTGTGGGTCGGGCGTTAATGTGCACACATTTGCACCCCTCCCACCCTTCCTTCATTTCTCACACACCCACAGCCACATCTCTGAGGTCCTAGACCAAAGGCGGTGAGACTTTCCTTCCACCCTTGAGCTGTACTCTTCAAGGGCAAGGAGAACAGGAGACTCTTCTTAATGTGCATTGTCCTATTCTCTTCTGAGGAGAGCTGTAGGCTTGTCCCAGTCTGAGCGGAGCTGTCACTGTGCTTCCCCAACTTGCCACATGCAGGGAAGTAAAGGCCGTAAGTAGCCATAGCCTCAGCTCAGACCTGGGTGGTGCACATTTGGGACTTTAGAGAGATTCTCCCTGGGGCCGCGGATGTCCCTTCAGACCTGGATGGAAGGCCAGTTACTCTCACTGAGTTGTGCTTTTTCACCCTTATCTGTAAAATTGATCTCCTGGGATTTAAATCTCAACAGAGGCCAGCACACAGGGCCTTTCATGAGCCTTTGTTACATTGGTCAGGTCGTGTGATCAGGAGATCACCTCCCCGATCTCTATGGAGCCAGGCATGCCCTCGTGCTCAGATCTCATCTAAGACATTTTAGCAGCTAACCTTCTGGGATAAAGCAAAGATGCAAATGCTTACCACACTTTCATTAGCATAAGTGCTAATGTAATGCAGCTGTCCCACAGCTATAAAACACTGACGACTGTGTCTATGCTTGGCATGTGGAATATTATTTTTTCTCTTACTGAACCTATTCAATGTTCAACTTTGTCGTTATTTGAGTTGGAACTTTAGATCAGTGCATTTTAATGCACTCTACTATTAAGGCTTGCTGGAAAGCTGTGAGAAAATATTTTTGTTCTCACGATGCAATCTTGGACCAGGTAGCCAATGGGCAAAATATGATTTACACAAATATTATCATTTCTGGAGTGTGTACTGAAAGAAAACCTTAGGATGGAACTGGAGAAAGTTTCTTCCTCAGCATGGGGTTATCTGGGTAAGGCTGGCATCTAAAGACGGAGCTTTTCTGCTCCCCTCATCTCTGAAAGCACTCTACTTTCCTAAAGTCCCGTATTCCTGGGGGACAGTTCTGTTCCAGGGAAAGAAAAATTCCATCAGCTATCTCAAAGTTTTCTTGCCAAGTTGAAGGCAAGATAGGAAGAGGAAACTGCAGCTGCAGCGTTGGATTCCAAAGGAAGTTGATCCCGAATGTCCCTTGTCTCTTTTTGTCTAGAACAAAGAGGTGACTTGTAAGAGGGAGAAGTGCCCCGTGCTGTCAAGGGACTGTGCGCTGGCCATCAAGCAGAGGGGCGCCTGCTGTGAGCGATGCAAAGGTGAGTAGACCCAGGCCACCTTCTCTGGTGGCTATTGATTCCCAGCACCTTTATTTCTTTTCGCCCTTTTCTGCTCTTGCCTGGCACGCAGGTGGGTGTCAGGAGGAAACCGAAAGCACATGTACCGAGGACTGGCGTGGGAGCTGCCAGGAAGGGGAGTGAGGAGGGCTGAAGAGAGAGCAGCTCCTCAGGACTGGTGTATTTTCTGAGGCGAGCTGTTAAAGCGCTGTGACAGAGAAGATGCAAGCATGACGCCTGGGCACATCTGTACACATGCACATGGGCGTATTTTGTGAAGACGTTTCAACACTTGGTTTTTCCAGGCTCCACACTTGTCTAGCCCTCCTCTGCCAGAGGAGTCTTTAAACCCAAATTTTTATCATTTGGGTTCCTATTAAATTTTTTTCTTCCCAAATTAAATCTCTGTTCCCCCACACATCTTTGAAGCGGCCCCGAAGTCTCCTGCCCTGCAGCCTTGGTGCCCTCATGCTTGTCTGGAATGCTGTCTGGTGGCGCCTGCTGTTGGCTCTAGCCCAGGTCTTTCCTACCACCCTGGCCAGGGGCTGCAGCACCCGACGTCCCTGGCTTTGGCTTGACACTTCCCCCAGGGAATTTCTGTGGCACTAAGTTGTAGTTCCTGCGGATCCCTCAGTGTTGTGTGTTCCAGTTTTCGTTGTTTTAATGAAGGAACTTGCCCCTAGACGGCAGAAGTGAAGTCCTGTGTTGTACAGTGTGCAAATCCACAGGGCGGCATGCTGTGAAGACACCTGGAACTTAAGCCAGGGCTTCAGGATGTGTGCTTCAGAATTATGCTGTTACGTCAGAACACAGCAGTACATGTGGGCCTGAAGGCTCCCCAAAAGTTCATACAGATTTTTCTGAGGTTCAAAAGAACCCCAGGAAGTGTTATTTGGAAATAGTCTTTGCAGACAGACTTCCATTGAAAGAGGTCATACTGAATTAGGGTGGCCCCAAATCCAACGTGACCAGTATCTTTATGAAAAGAGAAACAGACACAGAGAATAGGCTCATGACCCAATGAAACAGAGACTGACTGGAGTAATGAGTGATGTTTTAGGAAACATCTGGGGCAGCTGGAGCTGAAAGGGGTAGGGGCTCGCTCTCTCTCTCCCTGGAGGCTTCAGAGGTAGAAATGCAGGCCAACACCTTAATTTTTGACTCCTGGTCCTTCACATGAGAGATAAAATTTCTCATATTGTTTTGAAACCACTAATTTTAATTGATACACAGTATCTTTGTATAGTATAAGAAATAGTGTGATGCGTATAGGATGTATAATAAGCAGATTAGGGCAATTAGCATATTAGCATGTCTGGCACCTTGAACGTTTAGTTACATTTAATATTTTTTCCTTTTAAAAACTGTTTATTTTTGTGGGTTTTTTTGGAGGATTTTATACACACAGTGTGTTATGTTCAAATCTGGTCCCACATTCCTTTCTCTCCAACTTTTCCCATATCCCTAACACCACAAATTTTTCTCTCCAACTTTATGTATTCTTTTATTTTTTTAAAAGTCACCAAGTTCACTCAGTGTTGCCAGTATGTGTAGGGCCAGCCATTGGATAAAGGGCAAACTGCCAAACAAAGGCTGTGACACTCCCACTGGCCACTCTATCCATCAATTGCCAATAGATCCCTAGCTAGGAGTGGAACTTTGTGGGTCCCTCCCTTATCCATGGTGGGATTTTGACTGGCTTGATCTTGGGCCGGTGAGCTCATGTGTGCAACGACCCTGTCATGTCCGTAAAACTCTGAAGTGGTTCTTTATAACCTTTGGATCTTAAGATCTTTTCTGTTCCCTTGTCTATGGAGATCCTTGGGTCTCGGCAGGATGTGGTGTGATAGACGTCCCATTTATGGCTGAACACACCATCTCTTATTCTTTACACTTCGACCAGTTGTGAATCTCTGTATTAATCACCACTGGCAAAAAGATACTGCTTCAATGAGAGCAGAGACCCATACTAAAGTTTGGGTATGAAGATATTTGTAGATTGACGACATGTCCATTTTGTCGAATAAGAGTAGTTGCTTCTGCCCCAGGGCCTGTAACTTAGTCAGCCTTGGGTTCGTGGCTCAGTTAATACTGTCATGCATGAGTTCAATGATGTGGGGCAGATCTTAAATCTAATCACAAAGTGGTCAGTTATTCCACATTTACGCCATTAATGCAACAAAGGGCATGTCTTGTCAGACTGGTCATTACTGTAGTTTTGGGGACTTCAGGTTGCGATAGATCATTGATCACTTTTCTTCTTTTCCTCAGGAGCATGCACTGCTCCTTCCCACACTATGAGAACTAGCCAATGCGGATGACATTTCCAGATCAGTGCTAGCATGATTATTCCATGTCCTATACTCAAATATGTGCTGTCGGCAGCAATAAGTTCTTAGTACCAACATTTAGAGAATAACTAAGAGCAACGGAAATAGCCTGCACTGTTTTGGGGGTCTATAGGGCCCCAACTGACCAACAATTTCAAGGAAAGTAGCCCTTACAAGACTCTGGGGTTTTGTTTGATAATCTATGATAATCTGTTGTATCTTAGGTATTATACCCTCATATAGGGCAACTCCATTTAAACTCTCTCATATGTGTGTGTGTTCTCTATCTCTGTAATTTCTAGAGTAGTATGTACAATCCTTTGGGAATTTACCCAGGAGTGGTATAGGTAGATCATATGATAGCTTTATTTCTAGCTTTTTGAGGAACTTTCACACTGATTTCCATAGCGACTGACCTAGAATACATTCTAGCAACAGTGCCAAATTAATGTAATATTTAACTCTTCTCTAAACACACACACACACACACACACACACACACACACACACACACACACA
>JADRCC010159933.1:0-10915 GCA_019843855.1 Hylomyscus alleni | reverse complement strand
ACACACACACACACACACACACACACACACAGAGAGAGAGAGAGAGAGAGAGGAACAGAGGGAGAGAAGGGAGAGAGGGAGGGAAGGAGATGGAGAGGGATAGGGGGAGGAAGAGATTGATATGGACATATAAAATGAACACTGCATAATACTGATTTCTGTGCCTTACAGTCATGCATGAAGACCACCACACACCTGAATACCGCCACACACCACGTCTTTCTTTGACTTGCCCCTTCCCCTTAGCATCAATGAGAAATTCGTCTATGTTGCTACAGACAGAGCCAGTTGACTCCTTTTTAAGTGCTGTACAGTATTCTGCTCAACAAACAGTGCCATGACTTATCTAGACTTTTTCTCAGCTAACGGTTGTTTAGGTTACTTCCAAGTGTTTGCTTGATAAACAGTGACTAATCCTTCCAAATACCCAAATCCCTCTATATACCTGAAAGGGCAACAGACAGATGCTAAGAATGCTTAATAAGACGAAAACAGTTTGGCTCCCAGGAGGCCTAGAGAAGGATATAGCTTATGTGTTTGGCTAACTAAGGACAGTTCCCTATTAACCCCTGATCCCCTCACACTGCCAACAGGGCTGCAGCAGTTCCAAGCATCTTCTCCTCCAACCTTATTCTGGATCAGTCGGCTGAATGGGGAGGTGGGGTGGGGTGGCCCACAGGAAATCATTAAACAGACATTCCACTTTTCGTTGACTGGAAACAAGTCACACAGCTACCACAGATGCTGTAGACAGAATAACGAGACCTTGCTTTCTACTGAAAGAAAGAAAGAAAGAGAAGCTGCCGATTTGGGTGTCCAGCCAACCTGCCTAGCACTTCACCTTTTAACAGTTACGTAGGTCCATTACTATGTTTATTCATTTGTTTGTTCACTCTTCCTTTTAACATCCCACCCACTCTTAATTTAATTTCTACATACCTAAAATATAACCATTAGCAATTCATATATATGTGTATTCATATATGTGATTTAGTGTGTATATTTGTATGTGTGTTCACACATGTATGCACATGTATATGCATACACACACCTGTGCATGTTCATGCATACACACACAAATACCATGGGAAAATGTTCTGGACTCTGTTATGTCCTTCCACCACGAGAGTGCCAGGGACTGAACTCAGGCATCAGACCCTCCCATCAACATTGACTCCTCATTCCTGAAAAGAAAACTGACAAAATAACTGCTTATTACAGCTTCCCTTTGCATTCCTTGTGTCCCACGTCTTCACCCTAGGCCGTCTGTTCCTCTTTTTTTTCCCATCCTGTTTTCACCCAGGCAAAAGGAAAATGTGTCCTTTGAAGATTTTCAATCATCCAACACCCGGGAACACAACACTGCCTCGGGCATAAGTTAAACGCTGAGCTGTGTCATGCTTCTCCAGCTGAAAAGTTAAAGCCACTTGGGACACAAAGCCAGACATTTCTCCACCTGAGTCTTTGGGGGGACTCTGCCTGGGATCATGGTGGTCTTTCCGTAACAACTTTAGCAATCGTAGCTTCCTGTGGACATGGATAATGAGGCTGGCTAAGCCCCTGCTCTGGTCTTCAGCAGGCTTCTCTAAAGACACACGGTTCGAAGATGATCTCAGGAGCTGTCGGGATGGTTCAGTAGGTCAAAGTACTTGATCCCTGGGATCTACATGGTGGAAGGACAGAACAAACTTCCGCAAGATTGTTCTCTGACCTCCACAAGCATGTTGCAGTGGTGTGTATTCACACCCAACAACCCAACACACACACTATATCTATATCTATATATAAATCTATAATTTATAAATAATATATAGTATTTATATATAAAGTGTTTATTTTATATATAATAAAATATGTTGTCTATTATTTTAACATATAATATATTTTTAATATATAAAATTATATATACACACACACACATATATATGTGTGTGTGTGTATATATGCTTACCCTTGCCTCTCCCTGACCCTAGACCTACTCCAGCCATTAGCCACAATACCTCAAGTTCTGTGCTTCCAGCCAGGAAGCAACGGGGTCAAGGACAGTATTTACAGGGTCTCCGTGACCACCTCATTGATCAGAAGCAACTAGTTTGGTTCAACATGTCTCAGTAGCTGGTGTTGGTTCAAACCTCGAGTGATTTATTTTAGGCATATTTAAGCGTAGCACAATTTGATGAGATCTTTCGGGTGATAATTAATTCAATCCCACACGCACAGTAAAACTTAAGATGCGAGTGTACCAAAATTCTCCGCAAAGTACATATGACATATGTAAAAGCATGGGCTTTTCTACGCCTGACCTTGCCCTGAATAAATGACACAGAGACTTTTATATTATTTAACAGGCTTCAGCACTATAGCTGGGCAGATTCTAAGCTATTCTACCCTGATAATGCTGGCCTGGCCTACTTTCCAGCCATTTTTTTTTTTTATTTCTCCCTTCCTTTGTGTCCCAATATCGACTCTCTAGGTCCCACCTGAGATCTTCTCCCTCATCACAGAAGTCCCGCCTCTCCTGCCCAGCTATAGGCTGTTCAGCTCTTTATTAACCAATCAGAAGGTGATGGAGAGCAATGTCTTACAAAATAGTGAATCAAGAAATGCTCCATAATAATGACAATTCCAAAGTCCAGACTGCAACCAGATCTCTAGGTACTGAGATCAGCATTTAATATACAGTGCACAAAAGCACTCCACAGACACCTTCCATAGAGATTAAGTTGTTCTACAGAGTGACAACCTCACAGTAAGGGCCAGAGGTAGGATCCAGTGTGGTCACAGCCACACAGATAGCACACAGGTCTCCAGGCTCTTAGCCATTTCCAGTCCCAGCCTTCTGGGCAGATTACAGGTTATGCACTCTTCCCTTCGAAGGGTCAACTCATATGATGAACATCCAGGTCCCCTAATGCTTGTCCGTGAATGCAAAGACTTCCATCCGTGCCTCTGACAGGCACCCACCCTGGGAGAAATGGAGACTGCTCTAACGTGTAACTCTTCACTTTGGCGAAGGCGAGCCTTGCCATTCTCCCAGAAGCTAAATATAGGCAGATTGTTAAATGAGCCTGAAGCTCTCCACAGCTTCCTTTTGGGTTTTAATTCAACTATTGGCCAACAATGATCACCTCCAAGGCCGGCCGGCCCCTCTCGCTCCCCGGAAGTCAGAAAAGAGGGTAAGGCTTAAAGTCCGAATTGTTGCTTCACTTGGCTATTTCCCTTGGCAACCAGCCCCTGTCTGAAGACTACCCAAGAGGCTCTAAACATCAGAAATCCCGTTAGCATCCAAAAGTCACATCATTTCTGAGAACCGGCAAGCGGTTTGGTGGAGCTCTGTGCCAGGAAGTGGGATACGGACCAAAATATCCACATTTTTTTCTACTATGTCAAATCTGCTCACATTCTAAAAAAGCCTTAACAGTGTCATTTTCCAAAGGAGGGGCCATCCTTCTACACACAACTCCCCTCACAGCGATTGCAAGTTGCTATCTATTTTTAAATATCTCTGCACAGAAAAGGAAACAAACTGCCAGAAGCACTTCACGGATCCAGACGCACTTGTCTGCGTTTGGGTTGCTTGGCTGTTTTGGAAAGCTGTTCCCACAGCCCTGAGCAGTAATAGCCAATTAAATAGTGTGCCCACAGCAACCCCACAAGGCGAGGGCGATAGCCTCCCTGAGAAGGAGCCAGGACTTATGCCCAAAGTAGAAACATTAAATAAGAGGAGGGTCCTGAAGGAATATTTTGATCATTGCCAAAGAAGGAAAAAGGATCACACACACACACACACACACACACACACACACACACACACACTGAAAATCAGATTAAACCAGATAAGAACAGTGGATGTTCTTATCCAGGGCCAAGAAGAGAGAATGTCCTTGGGTCCTTGGTGGTCAGGGCTCAAAGTCTAAGGGATCTAGGGGGTGTCTATTGGTCATCCTTCCAGGTGTGTGGAACAATTTTAGAGTATTTAAAGCCACTTTGTGTATCTGGCCTCCCTTAGGGAGCAATCAAATGCCACCCACCCTTGTCTATGATATTACTTTCTGTGGTTTCCATTCACCCTCGCCCCAACATTTTACATAGAAAACTGCAGAAATAAATGATTCATACATTTTCAAAATAATTTCTATTATAGCACATTGACATGTATTCTACTTTACAATGAAATAGTTTAAATAGCAATAATCCATCAGAGCATATTCCCTAGAGTTAGTGGCAGGAGCACAGTTCATCAGGGCAGGGATGGCTGGAGGACTTGGCCCCAGTACAAGCAATGTGACTTCTCACAACATGGGGAAGTGGGGCACTAGACAGAGGCAGAGGTGGATTTAACCCTCAAAGGTCTTCCCTACTTCAGCCAGCCAGGCCATCCACTGAAGACTCATGACCTGCAGAATTCTGTCCGCAATCTCGTTCCAGAGCCATCTGCTTCCGCCTGAGAGGACTGCTCCACGCAGAGGCCAAGAAGGCATGGTCAGGCAGACTTGCAGGGCTCCC
Source organism: Hylomyscus alleni (assembly GCA_019843855.1). Lineage (NCBI taxonomy): Eukaryota > Metazoa > Chordata > Mammalia > Rodentia > Muridae > Hylomyscus > Hylomyscus alleni. Next base: position 6,409 of record JADRCC010159933.1, on the reverse strand, counting down.
TCTTTCCAGGTCACCACATCCTACGTCTATCCCATTTCCATGCCGGGTCCATCTTCGCTGAATCTGAGTGTGAAACAGGCAGCTTTCCCTCAGCCTGGGAGCGAAGTCTCCTGTAATAGGTCCAACTGCGAATAAACAAATTTGCTACCCTTTCCTCTCGTTGGTCTACCTACCGTGACCCTTGTCTAATTTAGGGTTACCATTGCTGTGATGAAACACCAAGACTAGAAGCAACTTGGGGAGGAAGGGGTTCCTTTGGCTTACACTTCCACATTTAGCTCATCACTGAAGGAAGTCAGGACAGGAACTCAAAGCAGGGCAGGAACCTGGTGCAGAGGCCGTGGAGCAGTGCTGTTTAAAGGCTGGCTCCTCATGGCCTGCTCTGCCTGCTTTCTTATAGAACTCAGTTCTACAAGCCTGAGGATGATGCTACCCACTGTGGGCTGGACCCTCCCCCATCAATCATTACTTAAGAAAATGTCCTGCAGGCTGATCTCCTAGAAGCTTTTTCTGAATTAAGACTCCTTCCTCTTCAATAACTTTAACTTATGTCAAGTTGACATAAAACTACCCAGCACAATTATAAAGCGGGTGGGGGAAAGGGACCCCCTTTTCTGTCACTATACTTGTTTAAAAGTAAAATAAAAAGATAAAATTTAAAAAATCTTCCAAGGTCAACACTTAAGAACTACTGGCTTGTGGAAAAAAAGAAACATTTCCCTACTACAAGACTTCTCAGGTCTTTACTACACTACTGGGCATCAAACCTCTTCAGGGAGTTACTAAGATTTCAGGCCAAGCTAGATTACAGAAAGAGACCCTGACAAATCAAACACTGACCACAAACTGACTTAACTCAAGTTCTATGTGTCATAGAATTTCTCAGAAGTGATTGCACACCTCCCCAGCAAAGAAAGAAAGCTATTTTGCGCTTAAATTCCTTGATGAATGGACAGCATGTAGCAATGGGGAGGACAAAGGGTATAACGTCCTGGGTACAGTCGGGGTGGGGAAAAGCAGCAAGTTCTACCTGCTCAGTTTTTCCGTCTTTGTGAGGTGTCCCTCCTGGGAATGACACAGGACCTTTCTCGAACAAGGTCTGCTGCCAAACCAAGCCTGTCCGAAATTTTCTTTAAGCAGCTTCTAAGGCAGTAGGAAGTAGACCTTTAATCCCAGCACTCAGGAGACAGAGGCAGGCGGCAGGGAGATCTTGGTGAGTCAAGGTCAGACCAGTCTAGAGAGTGAGATAGTTTCGAGTATATTTTTCTGAGCCCTGAAGGCTCAGATGGAAGGTCCTGTGGGCACGGATGCCTCGGGCTACAGAGAGGGTTGCCCACACAGTACTTTACTATTATTTATTTCTTGTCTTGCTCTTCTGTGCAGATCTCTACTTAAAGGATATTCTTGGTCAACCAACACAGCTCTGAGTCCTTTGAGGTGGAGGAGAGAGATTTCACATCTATTTCTACAAACACGGCGCAAACACTCTAGATGCTTCACCTCATATAACTCCCACAACTACAAAACTCGAAATAATGAACTACCCAGCGTTTTAGCGTGTGCCAGGCTCTGCTAATTCAGCTCCGAATTAGACGCTGTTATCACCCCCGGTTTATAGATAAGGGAATGGGAATCGAGGAGTTCTGGGTCTTGTGGGTGTGCCCGACCAGTCTACCCTTTAGTACCCACAGGGTGGATAGCTATTACCAATCCACCCTGTGGGCCGGGGGTGGGGGCATGAGGTGGGGAAAACACGCTTGGAGAAGTTAAACGGTTCTCTCCACGGCACACCAAAAGAAGTGTAATGAGTGGAACCCAAATCCACCTCTGTATTCTCTGTATCCCTGTGTCTACCATAGGTCTCAAAGCAGCAAGAGAAACAGCTAAGCACTTGATAGAAATACCTCATCATGGGGCCCAGCAATGTAGACTGGATCATGACATACAGGCCCTGTACCAGGCTGTCATCCTCAGAGAACTCAGAGTTATAGTGACCTAGAAGGCTGGGGAAACAGTGGAGTCCCCAGGATCAAGATTCTGGGAAGTTACAAAGAACAGGATGGTGGCCACGACCTGCCCCCTGGGACACAACTCAGCCATGACCAGCACCTGTCACTGGTGGTCACTGCGCAGGCTCAGGTTTCTCTTTCCCTCTAGTCTGTGCACCAGAACGCCTAGGTGGGTCCTTGGCTGGCCTCACGCGCGGCTCACTGCACAGATGCAGAGCTGCTAGGGGCACATTTCCGTTTCTGGTCAGTGTTTCCAGAGTCTGGCCCTGCCTACAAGGAGCTCTTCTTGTCTCCCAGCTCCTTCCGCTAGCTGATGGAGGAAGTCATTCTGTGGCAGTGTGGCCAGCTGCTAGGCTGCTGCTAAGTTCATTACGCGATGAAAATGTCTTTTACAGTCCTGAAATCAACCCCCACCATTTTTCCCACGCTGGTGCTGTCATTACCCTCTGCTTGGCGGAAATGTTTGCGATCCCCAACTTCCGTTTGGATGGAGATGTTGGAAGAACTCAGTCTGCACTAGCCCGCAGGTTTTCCAGGAAGGTTTCATGAGGATACTGCATTTTAAGCCACTTCCTTTTTTAACATAAACTTAACTGGAGCTTATTCGGTTTCTGCAAGTCGTACATTCTAACACGGCATGCGCTGCACAGAGCGTTTTATGGTTACACCTTCAAAGCCAAGAAGGGGTCTATTGGGAGGCAAACTGGATGCTGATTAAAGCCACAGACCAGAGCACAATAGTCTTATCGGGCTCTCCTTCTTCATCTTTTAGATAAGGTTTACTATGAATCCAGGCGGGTCTGGTACTCCCGGCAATCCGGCAATCTGGCAATCCTCCACCTGATTCTCCCAAGTAATAGGATTATAGGTGTGTGCCACAATGCCTGCCTCTTTGGTGTTTTGTCTGGCTGGGAACTCTTGGCTTTTGTTACTTCATTATTTTTTTTTTTTTTTCATACAGCATCTGGCCATCTAGTTCAGGCTGTCTTGAAACTATGTAATTCAGGCTGGCTTTGAACACTCAGTCCTGACTTGACTTCCCCAGTGCTGCATTAACTGGCCTGTGCAGCCACTGGCTCTTCCTTTCTAACAGGCTTTTTGGCTTCTGTTGTTTGTCTTCTGCTTGATTTGGACTCTCAGGATTTACTGGCTATACTTAGTATTGGAAAGGGTACCAAGCTCAGATCAGCAAGTCTGAGTTCTCAAAGGGGCTGTGTGCAGCGGTTGAGTGTGAAGATGTTAGAGTCAGGCAGAGCCTGGTACGTTGTCCTGAGGGTTAACTAAGAAGTGCAGGTAACTCTAGCTTGTGCAATGGAAGCGTGTAACGCTATTGCTAAGTTTAAATAATAATAATCACCAAAAAGAAAAGGAAAGCTAAGGATATGACTTCATTGGAAAAGTATCTACCATGCAAGTATGGGGTCCTGCCTTCAGTCTCCATGGACCACGTCAAAAAGCCAGGCACAGCAGCATGCCCTTGTAAGCCTAGCCCTGGGGATGTGGAGACCGGAGGAGGCCTGGATCATGCTGGCCAGCTAATCTAGCCAATCAGTGAGCTCCAAGTTCAGTAGGAGACGCTGCCTCAAAAAACAAGGTAGAGAGCAATTGAGGACTCCAATTCTGACCTCCTCACACATATGCATGTGCACACACACACACACACACACATTAAAGTCATACTCTGCAGTATAAGAGGTGCTAGCTCCTGTGCTAGCAAGGCCTGGAAGTGTCACCTGTCAGCAACTGCCCCCATGCTACCAAAGATTTGGACAAGTTCCCAAGGCCTCCAAACCTCTCCCTATCTTCTCATCTGAAGAAACATGAGTCTCTCAGGGGTGTCACAGGAAGGGAGCTGAGTGGACAAATGTCATTGGAAATGTCCAAATTGGGTTGCGGGGCTAGTAAGTCAGCATAATAGTTTGTCACAGGGGTGAAATACATAAAACACATCTTCTTAAGTTTCTGGAGATTTTTTCTTTTTTAAAGAAAGTTTTTATAATTCATTATTTGGCTATATACCATATATGTACTATATATATTTGTTGCATATATGTGATACACACACACACACACATATGGTCAGGCTGGTTACACTCACCCCTTCAACTTTCGTCATTGTCCCTCCAAAAAAACAACCCCACCCAAGTCCCCACTCCACTCCTATCTTTTTTAGTGCTCTTTTTATTTTTTCACTTTCTGACATATTGGGGTTAACCAGAGCCACTCACACGGGCACGGGTATGTAGCTCCTCGCTGCAGCATGAGTAACTTGGCAATCTATCTCTGAAGACAATGACTTCCTCTTCTCCAGCAACCCTTGACTGTCATAGATACACTGGGCAGTCCAGAAGCACAGAAGCTCAGAAGCCCAGGTTGCCCCAATGTCACTGATACTGGAGAGGTTAAAGGTCACCACCCCACAGTTGTGTTCTCTGTTCCCTACATTGCAGACCACTATATCACTGCTAGAGACTATGGTCTGAATCCCTCTGGCCACCAAAAAATGACCAAGCATAGCTGTTGTTAGAGTACCTGCCAAGTATTCATGAAGCCCTAGGTTCAATCCCCAGCAATTTATTGACCAGTCATGATACTACATAGCATTTAATCCCAGTACTGGAGAGGTAAAAGCAGGAGAATCAGAAGTTTAAGGTCACCTTTAACTACATAGTAAGTTCAAAGCCAGCTTGGGACACTTGAGATCTGTCCTTAAAGATTAAGTTACACAGCTGAGACCCTAAAATGTGTACTAGCACCTGCATGTACAATTTCATCTCTTTTCCTCCCATTCTTTGCTATACATAGCCCTTGAAATGAGAATCTGTGGTCTGTTCAGGTTGATGATCCCAAACCTTGCCTCCTAAATCTTAGTAGTAAATGGCATGGGAGATGTCTAGCTGCTGATCTCAGTTACAGTCCCTCAGCTCTTCAAAACAGTTGCCGTTGTCACACCATGGGACGGAACTTAATCTCTCTTCCCCAGCCCTGAGTTACAAAATGTCTCAGTTGTAAGTGATGTTACTGTTGCCAGAATGAAATCTATCTCGGTTACCTCTAGAATTAAAGAGCTGTCACAAAGTCTATCAGATAGAATCATGAAAATGACTACCACCATAAACAACCACACACACACACACACACACACACAAAAAAAAAACTCAGAGAAATTTGTTTCTCAGGACCTGGGCTCAAAGCATTTCTGATACTAGATATCTCCATAAGCTAGGCTACTGTCAAACAGAGCAATTTCCAGGAAGCCAGGTCCTTTTGGCTGCACAATTAGTCTGATGCCAGAGCGTCTTTCAGCTCTTGGAAGGGTACACACATGAATAAAGAGGTCAAGAAAGATTTTCATAAGAGGCCATGTAGGGCCTTAGTCAGGAAAGTGAGCCTGAGTTTGTTCTTCAGCATTCATGGTGGTTCATAACCCCAGCTGGGGATGTGGAGACAGAGCATCCCTTGGGCATGATGACCAGCCAATGTAGTCAATTGGTGGGTTTCAGATCAGTAAGAGACCCTGTCTCAAAAACTAAATTGGATATGACAAGGCCATCCTCTCCTACACATGCAGCTGGAGCCATGAATGCTCCTTTGTTGATGGCTTAGTCCCTGGGAGTTCTGGGGAGTTGTTTGATATTGTTCTCCCCATGGCCTTGCCATGCACCAATGGAAGGAGAGGTCCTTGTCCTATAAAGGCTCGATAGATACCCTAGTATAGGGGAATCGAGGGTGGGGAGGTGGGAGTGGGTAGGGAGGTGGGAGTGGGTAGGTGGGTGGAGGAACACCCTCATAGAAGCAGGGGGAGGGAGGATGTGATAGGGTGTTTCGGGGAGGGAGGGAAACCGGGAAAGGCGATAACATTTGAAATATAAATAAAGAAAATATTCAATTAAAAAAAACAACCTAAATTGGAGAGAAATTGAGGAAGACACACAAAGTCTCTAGTCTCACAACACACGAGCACACACACACACACAAAATAAACAAATAAATCTTTATACATTGATTGTCAGATATTTGTTACAGTATGAGAAATGATGAAGACAAACAATGAAAGAGCACTTTTCTCTTGTGTTTTCTTTTCTGACACGTGAGAGGAATTTACTCATAAACAGGAAAGAAGAAAAGTCTGGCTATTGTGACTAGAACAACAGTGATTATGGATCGGCAAGGCCCTGTGGGAGGACATAGAGTCCTTTGATGCTCAAGAGTATTATAACTGCATCTTGTGGGAGATCTATTTTCAGCTTTTTGAGGAGCCTGCACACTAATATTCACTGTGGTTGTACAAATATGCACTTCCATCAACAATGAAGTTGTTGTTTTTCTTGTCCTTCCTTCTTCCTTCCTTCTTTTCTTTCTTTCTTTCTTTCTTTCTTTCTTTCTTTCTTTCTTTCTTT
>JADRCC010159926.1:0-16633 GCA_019843855.1 Hylomyscus alleni | reverse complement strand
TTTTTTTTTTTTTTTGGAGTCTGTAAAATCTCATTTGGCATAAATATTAATGTATTGGAAGGGACTCTCTCTGTGGGTTTGTCTTTGAGTGGAAGCAGGACTCAGTTGGCCAAGGTCATTAATTAAAAATACCATGGATAGTTAGCTTCGGAGGTGCCATCTTTTATCTCAACAAAGGGAAGTATAGAGCAGAGAAGGCAAGATCCCTAAGCGGATCCAGGCCGTTTCAAAAGAGTTGAGTTAACTCACTTCCTCTAATGAGGCACTAGGCTAAGAGGCTACAGAGTGAATGATGTCTTATAACAATGTGTAAGCTGATGGAATTTCTTCAAATTATTTTCCATCATGACAAAAAAAAAAAAAGAAAGAAAGAAAGATAGAAAAGAAAAAAACAAAATTCCATAGTAAACTTCTTAAATTCATTAAATCCCATATTCATAAGTGGTTGCAGATATTTAAAAAAATAGCTAACAAGACTAATTAACACTACCTTATTGTTTTACTTTTTGTGATAGGGTTTCTCACTGATTCTGGAGGTCATCACATTAGCTAGAGGGCTAGAAAAAGTCCCAGGTAGAATCTACCTGTCTCTGCCCAGCCCTGCCCCCAATGCTGTGTTAGCTCTGCTTCCAGGCTGCATATCTGGCTTTTATTTGGGTTTTGGAGATACAAAAACAAATGAAAGGATACCCATGTTCCTTTAGAAGCCCATGAAAGTGAGTGAGTGAGTGAGTGGGTAGGTGAGTGAGTGAGTGAGTGAGTGAATGAGTGCATAAATAAATAGTCAGTTATCTGACTATTGAAATGATGATCCATACTTGGGGAACTGGGATTTCTTCAGGAAAGTGTTGAAGTTGGTGCCAGCCAGAGGAGGAGCTTGTCCCCTGGAACCTCACGTGGTTCTAATGGCTTTTGGACCACCCGAAAGGAGAGACTTGAGCTAAGATGATGATGGCGAGCCGGACCACACCTTGATCAGAATTACTACATATATCTCTCCTACTCCATTTAAACCTAAACCTAAGCTAAAACCCTGAAGATTGACTTAGGGTGGATATAGCTCATTGGACTTCTTTATTTGCTCCTCTGGTCAATGTGGCCATGTGACTAAGTCTCTTCCTTCTGTTTTTAACTAGTACTTCTTTGTGTGACCAATCCTGAATCATTGGAGCTGCCTGGGTCCAGGCTCTGGTAATCAAATCATAAATTATGTATGACAGAGAAAGTGGTGTATTCCCAGGGGTCTGGTGGGTGAAGTTAAGCAGTCATTCTTATTCTCTGTAAGCCATTTCTGCTGAAGTCATTCAAAAAGATGTGATATTGTCATTCAAGCTCAGAACCTGTATAAGATTAGGAAGTTCATTGGCAATGGCTCAATGCTTAAAGATCATCATTGGATAACACACCGTAGAGAGGTGAAGTGCACATGCAGATGTACGTATCAGCCTTGTTTCTGAGCCTGCATCTGTGTGTAAACACATGGCTAAGTGGCATAAGTTGATCTAAATTTACATATTTGTTTGTATGCATTATTTATGCATATGTAGATATTCAATATACATATTTATAGATAGGTATCTATATGTATGCACTCACTTTTGCTGATCTGTAAAAATAAATGTATTTTTCAAAATTCTCTACCAACCTGGGTGTAGCATAGTGGCAAAAACTTGCATAATATGCAGGAACCCTGGGTTTTATCTCAGACCTTAAAAAAAAAATTCTTACTCTTACTCTAACCCCTCAAGTAAGTGGCAATCTAATCTACTCTACGAAGAGGGAGCTGAGGATACTAGTTTGTGAAGATTTTTCTCTCTTTACTCAATCTGCTAAGTTCTCAAGAGCACCAATAACTCAACATTGCCTCTTATGATCAAAGTACCCATGCTAAGAGAAGTATTCTATGGATGGAAATAAAACCTATTTCCAATGGCATAAGTGGAAACCAAGGGTCAAGAGCTAACATAGGTCTTGGAAGATATTTAGCGGATAAAGGACTTCTGTGCAAGTGTAAAGACTTACATTTGGATCCATAGAACCCATGGAAAGTTAGATGTGGTAGTATGCATGTCTGTAATCCCATTACAAGCATATTCTATAATCCTAGCGTTCCTAGATCAAAATGGGATGTGAAATCAGAAGAGTTATTGGAATTTCACAGGCCAGCTAGCCTGGCATAGGTCTAGTCTGCAAAAAGAGACCCTGCCACAAACAAGGTACAGGGTCAGGACCAACTCCAGGTTTGTCCTCTAACCTCCGCATAGGCACTAAAATTCATATGGCAAGAGGAAGGAAGTGAGAGGGAGGAGAGTGAGCAAGTGCATGCTAATTTTCCAGAGTCACAAAGACTATATTGTAGAGCCACACCTCAAACCCAAGTCTCCTGCACACTCAGCTAGAAGTTTTCCAACTGAGGATTATCTGGGGGCACTTCTTAAATTACCTGGTATCGGTGAACATAGATGTAAGAGGGTTCCATATGCAATCTTCATTTTTGAAGAAAGCTCTATTTGGCCTTGTCAGTCCCTAGGTGGAAATCTGACAAATGTTGTATTGAGAACAAATTATGCTCTATTGCACATGCATTAATTTTTGGCTAATATTTCAGTTTACTATATTGAAAAGCCCTTTGGAGCCATCCCAGACTGCAAAAACATAGTTTCTTGTTGAAATATTTGAGTTCCAATTTCAAGGCCTGTCAGTCTATCAGGACTCATAAGTTAGCTTAACCTGCTTTTCTCTGCTCCATGACAATACTGTTTAGTATCTGTTGAGCTGTACCTGACACAAGGAAATTTTATTTTATATTTAGTCAAATAAATTGAAAGTTTCTAAAACACCCCCACCCCTAAATTCACACAACACTACACTCCCCAACCTCCCAATCCCACCCCACACTTTGCTTTTCTAACTCTGCTGAGTCTGTTATCAAAGCAATTACAGAATTTATCTATACTGGGAAGCTGTCAGTGTGGTGTGAATCTCAGGCTTTGAAAAAGGAATTAAAACAGAGTTCCTTTACTCACCAGGGAGCCTGTCCAGAGGAAAAAAGAGCCCTTAGATCTGCAGGGAACATGGCTTTCTCTGCTCATTCCTTTCATGCAGAAGTGCTATTTACTAATAAAATAAACATATCGCCCATCCCCACCCCACTCTCTTATCCTGTCCAGTCATTTTCTACATCTTTTCTCTCAGGCTATGAAAGCAGGAAATGAGAAATGACAATACTAAAATTTGAGACATCCTAAAGTCTGCAGCTGTGTGCTTGAGAAGAAGCAAGCTCTCAGTAAGTTAGACTGGGTTAGGCTTCTAAACAATCCTTAGGATCACCCCCTTCTTTCTTCCAGCTTTGCAGTCCCTTTTCTTCTGACTGTAACTGACTCAACAATTTCCATCATAGAGATGGAAGCACTCACATGCTCTTACAGATTTGGGCAGCTCTGAAGTGTTTTTCACTGTGGTAAGTTGAAATATTAGCCAAGAAACTTAATGCATGTACAATATGGTCTAGTTTGTTTTCAACACAGCATTTGTCGTACTTTACTTGGGGTCCTAGAAAAACAAATATAACTTTCCAACATTCCTTTTGAGTTTGAAGAGTCTTGCCCTTTTGAGTCCATTTACTGCCCATCATGAGTAGCAGAAATAGCCCCTTCCTTACCTGGTAAGGAGTCTTACTTCATGATAGACCCCTCTATTTCTTCTGGAGCAGTCCAATCTTCTCTAAAGGGTCACATTTACAGTGTCTTTTGCACTCAGCAATAACAACTTCTTTGGAAATTAGTGAGCACAAACTCCTCAAAATGAAAGCAAGCATATAGTTCTGTTTATTGTCACCATAACCAAATATGTGACAAGAAGCAACTTAAGGAAGGAAGGGTTTGTCTCATGGTTTGAAGGAATGCAGTCTATAACTACAGGGAGGATGTGGAGGCAGGATTGTGAGGTGACTGGTCGCACTGCATCCACAGTCCGAAAGCAGAGAGAGACACATGCTGTCAATCAGCTCATTTTCTCCTTTCTTCTCTTTTTTATTCAGTGCATGACCCTAGTCCATTTGATGATACCACCCATGCTCAAGTGGGTCTTCTCTCCTTAGGTTAGCCTCTCTATAAACTCCCTCACAGACACACCATTCCTAGAGGTATATCTCTGTTGCAGGATATTTGATCACTCTGTGAGCCCCAAGATTGTGTTATTTACTGTAAAGACCCCTTTCTAGTTGTGGTGTGGCTCACCCCTAGCACACCTATAATCTAAAAGAGCCTTTTGTTTATTGTAAACAGGGTTAAATAAAGTCAACCGTAGGTCAAAAGCAAACAACCAGCTGACAGGATAAATACATAAAAAAGAAAAAAAAACCCTGAAATTCAGAGAAGTCAGGGGGATGGACAAAGAGACTCACAGAAAGGAGGAGGAAGGGACATTTTGAGATGGCACAGAGAAGAACTTCCTTTTGGGACATTGGCTGTGAAGAAAGGTCAACATGGTGCCTTCTCTGGCTCTCTGAGTTACCAGGCTTTCACCTCAGCATCTGGCTCTAGAGACTTCACTGGTAAAATTGAATGATTAAGATTTTGTTAAAAGCAGTATGTCTCTCAGGTGATTCCAAGGCAGCCAAGTTAACAATTAACAGTCATACCAAGAAACAGATAGTTGCCATTTATGTCCATCTCTGACGTCTCAGCACTGTCAGGGAGATAGTGGATTATGAAACATCCCAACCACCTAATGACTTTGATGATAGAAGCTGGGGATGAAGGCAGCAGAGTAGACAGGAGTATCAGTTTCTGGAGGCTTTATAGAGCTCCTGCATCAGCCGCAGACAGCCTTCTCTGTGCTCCATGTAACCCTCACACACTTCAGTCATTGATTGTATAGCATATTCCTTAAGCACATGTACACATCCATAGCTTTAAAAGGCAAATCGGTCAGACTTGCCAACTTTTTGGCTTCTTCTATCCTTACCTGCTGGCTATGGCTGGCACAGCTCAGACTGTTTCGACTACCATCTGTGCCACAGCTTCCTTCACACATTCTTTCAGTCCTTCATACTTGTTCAGACATCTCCCTTCAGAGGCTTGCTGCTCTCATTGCCTGGTGGTGTGGCAATCCTTCAGATACCACTTCCATAGGACTTCATGACCCTTTCCTAGCTTAAGGCTGTGACCGCCATTTTGCCCATCTACAGTCCAGCATGCCTCCTAGCCTACAGCTCTTATTTACTTGTTTTTCACCAGAGACCTTGGTTGTCACATAAGCTCCTGTTAAACAACCTATCCCTACAGTGGTAAACTACAAGTAAGCTTTTTCCCTCTAGAAATAAGTCCTTTCTTGACCTGTCTTTGCATGCTCTACCCATTCAACTCTCAGTGTACTCAGTTTGTTCTCTACTTTTGCTTTAAGACACTCACCGGGTTGGTAGCCAGGAAGATGGTTCAAAGGGTAAGAGCCTTGCTTTGGAAGCACGATGACTTGAGCTCAGATCCCCAGAATCCAAATATAGCAGTATTTCAGCAGCATGTGTTTGCCTTCACAGTGAACCTATGGTGAGAAGGGCTGCAGAGTTAGGGGATCCCCCAGGAGTTCATATCAACTAAGCTGGCATAGTCAGCAGTAATGAACGAAGAGACCCAGCTTCAAACAAGGTTGTTGGTAAGGACTGATGCATGAGCTATTTCTTTGGCTTCCATATGCACTCGGCAACAAAAGCATGTCTGCACATGTGAGCACACACAAACCCACATATAGGGATTGACCTGGTTGAATCTGAACCTCTTGAGAAGTTACCTAGGCACCACTGGGTCCTAACCTTTCCACGTGAATCAGTATTCTGTTTTTTTTGCAGAAGTATGAGAATCATCACTTAAGCATAGTATTTCTAGGGCCAGTGCATAGTCTTGGCTATCATACAATTTCAATTATCAGACTGGTTAACCCATGATTATATGGCCTATCAGAGTACTAGCTATCATGTTCAAAATCGAAGCTAATTTCAGCTTGGAGCAGGATATGTGATTGACACCCATGAAGCCTGTAGTATGCTTACTTGTCTAGGTAAATGTCCTAGTTAGGGTTTTACTGTTGTAAACAGACACCATGACAAAGGCAACTTTTATAAAGGACAACATTTAATTGGGGCTGTCTTATAAGTTCAGAGGTTCAGTCCACTATCACCAAGGCAGGAAACATAGCAACATCCAGGCAGTCTTGGCACTGGCGGAGGAGAGAGTTCTAAATTTTCTTTTAGAGGAAGCCAGGAGCAAACTGTCTCCAGGCAGCTAGGAGTAGGATCTAAAAACCCACACTCACAGTGACATATTTCCTCTTACAAGGTCACACCTCCAACAAGGCCACACTTCCTAATGGTGCCACTCCCTGAGCCAAGCATATTCAAACTACCACATTCCACTCCCTGGCCACCATAGGCTTGTTTAAACACACGAGTCTATGGGGACCACACCTAGACATAGCGTAAAATACATTTAATTCAACTTCAGAAGTCCTTAGTCTGTAACAGTCTCACCCATGTTAAAAGTCCAAAGTTCAAAGTCTCTTCTGAGATTCATGCAATCTCTTAACTGTAATCTCTTATAAAATCAAATCAAAAAGCAGATCACATACCTCCATCATCACAGGATATACATTACCATTCCAAAATGACATAGTGAGGAAATCCTGGAAAAAGATAAGTCCAAAAGCCAGCGGGGCAAACTCCAAACTCTGCATCTCTATGTCTAATGTCCAATTCCTTTCAGCTTTGCAGACTGCAACACATTTCTTTCTCTTGGGCTAGTTCCCCTTCCTGTTAGCAACTTTCCTCCACAGCTATCCCATGGCTTAAGCAGCTCTAAGATCTTGGGACATCCAAGGCAACTTCAACTTTACAGCTTCTTGTTCCAATGTCTGGGATCCCCATATTATCCTTCAGGCTGCTCCATAGTATTTGAGTCGCATCTCTAGCTCCTTTGTGGAACTCTAGGATCTGATTGATTTCACTCCACTGCTGCTGCTGTTCCTGGTCATCCCATGGTACTTGGCATCTCTAATATACTGGAGACTTTTGTTGCAACTAGGCTTTACCAATAGTCTCTCATAGGCTCCCTCTATGGTCCCTCAACTTCTTTGCATGAGTCCTTCAGTCCTGGGCCATCAACTGCAATTGAGGCCTGAGGTGACACTTACACCAATGACCTTTTCAAGGCCTCTCACAGTGCCAGGCCTCAGTTTCTCTCCATAATCCCTCCATACCTTTAAACAAGTACCACCTGGGTGACTCTTACACATTACCCAGTCTAGTTACTAACATGAAGCACAACTTTGGCTATCTCTGGTACAAGGCTTCTTTGTGCTCTCAGAAAACACTTCCCAGAAGATTTCACCTCAGTGATGCTGATCTCTTCTTAATTCCCCTGCAAATTTTAACCTGCATCTATTGTTCTAGTAGTCACCTCTATTCTTGACTCTAAAGCCAGAGCCACAGGTGTGAAACTGCTGAGTTTTGCTGCTTTCTTGAGCTGGAACAAGGCACTCTTGTTCTATTACATTATCACCAGCTTTCTGTTTTCCAGCTCCTTCACTGCCTAAGCTTGACTGTTCTGGAAATTTCTTTGTAGATTGACCTTGCACTGAGAGATCTGCATGTCTCTGTCTCCTGAACGTTGGGATTAAAAACTTGTACCACCATGCCCCAACTTAAGCTTTTCTTCACCTAGAACTTGCTCTGTCACAGGCTGGTCTTGAATTCAGAGATTAGCTTGCCTTTGTCTTCTGCTGAAGGTATGTACCATCACCCCTGGGCCTTATTTAGCTTTTCATGGCCACTATTCCTCAAGATCTGGATCAACAGCCTGTGTCTTCTAGCCTCGAAAATCTGTATCATAAGTATGTTCTCCCTTTCTGGACTGTAGTTCATTTCAGATTAAAAGTCCAAATGAAAACAATAACTAAGTAATAATAACACCTTGATATAACTATCACCTGTTCAACTGCAAAAACATAAAAAATAAGTTTAACTTAATGGGACCTTACCCTGAGGTCACTACTCTCTTAGTCTGTTTATCTCCTTGAACATAGAATTCAGCTCCATTCTACTTCCTGGTATCCCTTTAATACTTGAACCCACACATTTTGTATTTTTCCTTTTGCAGCTTGTTCCTTTTCATTAAAATGTTCTTTATAAGTGTGAATTTTAGTAACTACACAACAGAATTTATACCAGACTGTTTTGAGATTTTTTTTTGGTGAAACAATTCATTTAAATCTTGTTTTGGCCTCTTCACCTTGACCTCAGGCAGATTCTTCAGACAATGGAAAAAAAGTAGCCACAGTCCTCACCAAAACATTACAAAAACAGTCTCTAGAACACATACTAACATTTTTCTCCACTGAAACCTCTTAAACCACGTTTACACAGTTCAAATCATCCTCTACACCAGTATCTTCCATATTCCTAGTAGGATGATCCATTAAGCCCTGATTAAAGCATTTCTGCTTCCCAAATTCAAAGTCCCCAAATCTACATTTCTTCAAACAAAAGTATGGTCAGACCTATCACAGTAATACCCAAGTCCCTAGTACTAACTTCTGTCTTAATTTGGGTTTTATTTCTATGAACAGATACCTTGACCAAGACAACTCTTCACTTGTTCTTAGCCAAAAGGCTGAGAGATGATAAGATAACTCTTATAAAGACTATATTTATTGTGGCTGGCTTACAGATTCAGAGTTTCAGTCCATTATCATCGGTGGAAGCATGGCAGTATTCACATAGAGGAGGAGAGGAGGCAATATTCACATTGGTAGAGGAGCTGAGAGTTCTATATCTTCATCTGAAGGCTGCTAGCTACTGGCTTCCAAGCAGTTAGAAGGTCCTAAAGCCCATGCCTACAGTGACATACCTACTCCAAGGCCACACCTACTCCAACAAGGCCACACATCCAAATACTGCCACTCCTTGGGCCAAACATATTCAAAACATCCCAGAGTATCAGGGGGTGTTTAAAGAGAGGATTAATTGAAGCAGAAAGATATACTGTGAATGTTGATGGGTAGTATCCCTCTCTGAGGTGGGTCACAGAATGAATGGAAGAATAAAAAGGAGAAAGACAGCTCAATTCCAGAATTCCCCTCTCTGCTTCCAGATCCATTAAGATGTTAAGAACCCTAGTCATAGGATAGAGAGATGGCTCAGTGGTTAAGAGCACTGACTGATCTCTCAGATGTCCTGAGTTCAATTCCCAGAATCTATATAGCAGTTCACAGCCATCTATAATGAGATCTTTTACCTTCTTCTGTCATGTAGACATATATTCAAACAGAGTACTAATATGTATAAATGAATATTTTAAAAAGAGAATAAAAAGGATCCTAGTCACACACTGCCCACATAGCCTTCTACCAGGATGTCATTTTCTTATCTTTTTTTCTTTTGTTTTTTGGTTTTTTGTTTGTTTGTTTTTGAGACAGGGTTTCTCTGTATAGCCCTGGCTATCCTTTAACTCACTCTGTAGACAAGGTTGGCCTCCAACTCAGAAATCTGCCTGCCTTTGCCTTCCAAGTGCTGGGATTAAAGGCATGTGCCACCACTGCCTGGCCATTTTTTTTATCATTTATTTACTTAAACAATAAATCAAAACTACCCTTCCTCTTTTCAATTGATCCTGCTAAGTCCTTTGTTATAGCAACAAGAAAAGTAAACAATACAGCTACCCTTATAACTTTATTTTATTTATTTAATTTTTAAAAGATGTATTAATGTGCATGTATGTGTATGCATGAGTGTATGTGCACATGTGTACAGTAAATGCAGAGGCCCAAAGAGGACACTGGATCTTCTGGACCAGGATTTACAGGCAATTATCAGACACTCAATAGCTGGAAGGGAACTCAGGTCTTCTGCAAAAGCAGCAAGTGCCTGTAACCACTGAACCATCTTTCCAGAACTTACCCTCACAACTTTAATAGTATAATAAATATTTTGTGTCTACTTACCAACTTTATATATCTACTTATCAATTGTGAGTTCATAAGAAAGGGTTTTATAGTACTTCTTAGTTGAAGATAACCAAATGCACTATAATTCTGTCCTGTGAGTTAAAACCAAGGAGT
The DNA here is from genome assembly GCA_019843855.1 of Hylomyscus alleni. Classification (NCBI taxonomy): domain Eukaryota; kingdom Metazoa; phylum Chordata; class Mammalia; order Rodentia; family Muridae; genus Hylomyscus; species Hylomyscus alleni. The sequence continues at coordinate 6,523 of JADRCC010159926.1, read as the reverse complement.
GAGGGGACCAGAGGCCTGGCACTGAACTACAATGCACAATAGCTAATGAACTTTCCAAGGTGCCCATCTACATAGAATTGTTATAGTCCAGAGAAAATACTCTAGCCAGTAATTCTGACTGTCAAAAATATCCTAAAATGAGCAATAGTTACACCTACAAGATTAAACAATAGCTATAGAGGAAAGACTCTACTGTTTCCTGCACCAATCAAATCCCCTGATAAAACTGTTCCCTAGCAGGGGCTAACAGTTGTATATTTGCTTCATGTAACAAGCGTCAAGCATGTACTATTCTACCTAAGGTAGATGTCAGCTCTCTGGATAAGCATCACATTTTATAAGCTAGATGATGCTGTATAGATAATAGAGTCCCCTAGAAAGGGTAAAAAGAAAAGCTTGTAAGTAAAACCAAATGGCATCTTATTTATTCACCCTTAAAAAGAAGCATATTATCCTACCAATCCCAGACTGTGGGAATGGTGAGAGAATATTTATTAAAAATACAAATATTAACCAGTGAATCAATACTGGATGAGAAAACAGACAACAGAAGAAAGGAGAGAAAGAGCACATACATATGTTAGACTAAGGGGGAGTCCTGGGGGCCCATTTGCTTGTTTTATATAAAGTCATTAATTTTATTATCAGTTTCTATAAACAAGCTATATAAATGGACAATTATGAATTAACAGAGAAGTATAGATTGGAGTCTCGGGAATTTTCCAACATAGGATGCTGATGCTACCCAGTCTGCCCACACAACACATGTCTCAGCTCCATTCTTAAGCAAGGTTCTCTCTGATGCATGAATACAGACTACAGGATTATGGGCTTAAAATCCACAGAGCAAACTTGATTTGGCAATGTATTTGTGATGCTCAATGGCTATGCAATTTCTAACCTCAGTTTCTTCCTCTGCAAAATCTCTGGAGAGACCCTGCCTACAAATGTACTTGTTCTGGGTTGACCACCTGAACAACTACGACTATGATTAAATTTCTCCTGCAGGATGCTATACAGTTTTCTTTAAAATTCATGTAGCTTTGTCAACTGTACTAGACCTTAACTTTGTCATGCCAACAAGACTTATCCAGGTGAAGCAATAACCAAGTTGATTATAGGGATTAGAACTACTGGAGCGAGTCAATAATGAAGAGATTCATTGGGGTTTCTAGTTGAATTGTGTGTGATTAGCTTGTCTGTGACAGTGAGCAGCCCTGTCTCCATGAGCTCATTGCATCGGACACAGAATAGTTTCATAACCCAAAGTCTGATCACTATTCAGGAAAAAGACATACGTTGGCATCAGTAACATATGTTCATTTATTTTAATGGTGTATTAAATCTGATTTATATGATAGCAATAAAGGAGAATGATCATTTCAGAATTACACCTCTGCAAGAGCAGTTGACATTAGTTCAACCGTGGGCCTTGTGGAAGGATGAACACTAGTGTCCCTGATTCTGGAAATCTCTGTTACGCTGTGTCACCAGCAAAATAAACACATGAGCACATGGGAGGCTATATTAACCTCTGCATATATTTTTTTTCTGCAAGGAGTTTCCTATCACTTCTGGATCAAATTCAGATGTTGGCAGAGAACAAAAGCATACACATTCCTCTGAACCGGAAGCACAGTTCTTAATTGAAATACTTACTCCCTTCCTTCTGTTGCTAACACTATGGGATGATGTATAATCACCACTGATTATCTTACCACCATACAACTCAATAGCAGGGGAATAGGACATCCTTTTTCTTTATTAAAAATGTCTGGATGAACTATATCTTAGAATATCAAACCCCTTAGATACTGTGTTTTCTTGTGTTAGTTCGTCCCCAGCTCTCATTGCTGGCCTGCCTTATCTTTCCTAATGTTCATCTGCCCATCCAATCTCATAATGAAACCCTAATTGCTCTAGGAGACTAGAAGCATGGAAGGAAAAATAGTAACATGTACAGTGGCCCATGGCAGCTTTAGTCCACTGAAAATACGTGGGTTGGGTGACTTTTGAGGAAAGTTCATGAGAACTTCCAGTGACTGTACCTGTACTGGCATGAATTGATGCATGCATAGGGATGTGTTCATGAACTGCTGATCAATCTCCAAGTTACCAATTCAGTTTGAAGGATGGAAATATAAGCTCTGAATATTTATCAGTAAACCTCTCATCTTTGTCAACGATTGACACCAAAATGGCTCGATAAATATATCAGCAGTGTGAAGGGATGTGGTGACCTTACTAATGTGGCTCCTCTTTCACTAGTATTTAACTGTCACCTTGCTACAACCTAGAGTCACCTGGGAAGAGAATCTCAAGTGAAAAATTATGGAGATCATTCGAGCCTGTGGACATGTACATCAATATCGTATTTATTATTAATTCGCCCAGCCCACAGTGAGCAGCACTATTCCCTAGGATGGCCCCTGAATGAAAGAAGGAAGCAAGCAGGCAACATGGGTGCATTTGTTTTGCTCCAATCTATGGACTGGACTATGATGTGACTAGCTACTTGAGAACCTGTTTTTGCTTCTCTGAAATAATAGACTGTAACCTGGACTTTTAAGCCAAATAAACCCTTTTCTCCTTGAAGTTGCTTTTGGTTGGAGTATTGTGTCAAGGCCACAGAAATGAAACTAGCAAAGCATTGCTACACTCCTCTCTGCCTTCATTTTAACAGCCTGAAGGTTGGTACTCTGTACATGACTTCCCAAGGCTATCCTAGAGCCCTAACACAAAGAGAAACCCATTATACCCCATTTAGACATAGAATATTCAGAACTACTGGCTAGAAGTTGAGATCTAGCAGGGGAAATACCCCAAATAACAGCAGTTCTGTTGAAGTCTACTCATGAACTAAGTCATCAGGATCAAAATTTTGTCTTCAGTCAAAGTATAGAACTCAAACCAAATGGTAAGAAAGCGTTGTAAGAGCCATGCAAACTTCAGTATAAGCTTCACTCAAGTGTTATTAGCATGAGAAGAGCATCTGAAAATGTGGGGAAATCTTCCTGTATGAGAGTTGGTTATCTCTTAGTGGCTTCAAAAACCTGGAGATTCATCATCATTTCTATTAACAGTGCTTCATCTCTCCAAAAGTAAATGCAACCAGGCCTCCAGGTACTTATAGATAGACTGCATGTTCACTTTCTACCTGAACACAAGACATATCCTCATGTGTGAATAATCCATATGCATTAAAAATAAGGCAGGAGGCTGATACCCATGATCTTGCTCATCTCCAATGCCACATCTGGTTAGTTTGATTGGAATTAAATTTTATTTGATCTTTCTCTCACTCTAACACCATCAGCAATTTTATATGAGAATCAACTCTAATACATTCATTTCTCATCAAGAAAGATAATGGCCCTGCCAAGGATGGATGGATACACACACACACACATACACACACACACACACACACACACACACACACACACACACACACATTTATGGTGTGATTCTTCAGTGAAACAATGATTTGTGGAAGCAAAGCAAGCTAGAAAGGCATTTTTGGTTTTCATAGATCTAAGTGACCCTTCCATATTCTCAGTACAGATGACTCTGTCAATCAGGGAAACGTCACATCTAAATCACTTATTTTGGAATTGCTACCCATGGCTTCTCTTACTACCAATCACCTTGGTTGATGAATTTATTATTTGATAGCTGCTGATCTCATCCACACTAGAAATTGAAAACAACTCCTTAGAAATTGCAGGGAGCAAATTGTTATCAGCTCATAAAAGTCTAGCTCTCCTTGACACTATTTTAACCCCTGAAGTCTCTCAGGCTGCCAAGGCAGTGAAACAAAATTCATAACATTGTTCCTGTTTATAAGAAATTTCATAAAAGAGAAGCTGTGTCAATATACGCAGACAGAGTGAAAAGGGTTGGTTTGGGGTGAGATGCAGGTACTGACAATATGAAAACTGAGTGTTTGAGATTTGTCTGTAGTCATTGCTGCCTTCTGCACATGTCTCTTTTACAATTGCTTAAGTAGGAGTTCTCGTTTGTGAGCTTTCACTCAGAGCCAAGTGCATGAAACAGAGTCCAGAGAAACTCAGGCCCCTCTTAGTGTGGGGCACATTGGCATGGCAGGTGAAAGTTCCACTAGTTTAGGAAACTTCAACAAAAACTTTTCCTATGGCTGTGACATCATAGTATTATAAAAGTGGGAAAAAGACAAACTCATTTTTTTTCAGGAGATTTCAGTAATATAGTTGAGGGGAAATGAATATATCACCAAGCCTACCCTATGCAAAGAAGCATAAAGAGAGTATGCATGGCCCATTGCCCAACATTATCTAGTCTGTCCCCATTTCCTCTCATTGTAATAATAATTCATATCCCATAATGCTCAGGAACTGGTACTTAGTCCTTTCTGAGCAATTGCTGATATCTTATGACATACAGCCTCCTTTAATTGGTGTGAAAGAATAGTAATCATTTCTTGTCAGTCTACACTTTACCTGTTTTTTTTCCATATTTAAATCTGATACTGTGCTGTAAAAGAAACAAAGATGTGTAATTAAACATCAACTGCATGAAGTAGATAGATGATGAAGATAGATGATAGATAGATGGATAGATAGCTACATAAACAGAAGGATAGATAGATGCATAGTGTAGTCATTAAGTGTCATTCCTGAAGGGAGACTGTCAGCAAGATAGTCAAAAGGAGCTTCTAGAAAAGCAACCAGACAAATAGCAAAAGACAGGTCACTGAAGGCTGACAGAGGTCTCCTGTGAAGTGTAATTCTAACTAGTAGAACAGGATAAGAGGAGAGCTATGTAAAAGTTGACTCCTTTATTGGAATCTAATAATTCTATCTGAATATTAGTCTCCTAATATTGATATTTAGTAAGAATCAACTGAGCCCTTAATCACAGGAAGAGTTTAAGCTCCAAAGTAATGTTATAACCACAGCTTGTTTTTATTTCCAGGGATTTCTCCCATGTTTTGTCTGACTTCATGTCATCTTTGCCTCTCTCATGATCCTATTTCAACAACACTCATGCTAGCTCAATGGTTCTCCACTAAGCCAATGGTTCTAAACTAAGCCAATAGTTCTCAACTAAGGCAATGGCTCTCAACTAGGCTAATGGTTCTTAACTGAAGTCTACTTTGCTCTCACATCACCCAAAAGTCACCTGAGAATCTTACAGCTGGTATATTAAACCATGTTAAACAATGAACTTTACTTTTTAAGTAAAGAAATGTAAAGTAAAGCCACTTCCTCCATTCCTCCTCTTGAGTTTCCCTAACAATATGGTGGACATGAGTCCTCTTTCCAGCCCTTAGATGAAACCTAAGTCTCTTGAGAGATCAGAACATCTAAGCTTACAGAGCAAGGTAGCCTCCAGAATCACAGGACCTCAGCACTGTAAAGGTAAAACAAAACAAATAAACAAACAAAAAACCTGCAAAGCAAGAATAGAGCCTGTATCACGATGTAACTGTCTTCTAGGAAGACTCAGATGTCTTCCGGGAAAACAAGTCCGTTCTTACTCATTCATTCAGTGGAGAACTGTTTTCAGCTAGATACTTTGACTCCCAAGAGAATATCACACCACCTTTCCCATAAATATTTGATGGTATTTCATTGACTCTGTAATCCTACTTGTATGCAAACTGGCAGAGATTTTGGTAATAAGACAGTGTTCTTTCTAGACCTGTTGACATGAAAATGTTCCCATGAAAATGTCCCTCTAGTAGCAGACATTTGTTTTCCCCTTTGCTTGAGCCATTTCTTATTTTTGCGGAGATAGCAGTGGTTACTTGTGGAAATCTGCCAGATAAACCCAGCGACAGTGCCCACAAAAGCCAGGAAAGCTTCCCACAGCAAATATTTAATTGACTAAATGTGTCAGCAGTATAGTTAAAGAATCCAATTCTATATCAATTTGATCCAAGCCACCTCACAGGTCTATGTGGACCACTTCCTTTTTAAAATAGTAGGGTGGGGGTGGGGGTGGGGGGAGGTGCCTATGTGTATCTGTATGAGGGTGTACATGTGGAGGCCAATAGTTGGCTTTGGATTTCTTCCTTGGTTTCTTCTCACTTTATTTTGTAAGGAAAGTCTTTCCTTGAGCTTGGGGATCACTGATATACAATCCTGGATGGTCAGTTCTCCACCTCTACAATAACCACTCTGGATTATGGTCAGACCCTTGTATGGTCTCTAATCCAGGCGTCAGTTGAGCTGTCCATCTTCATCTCACAGCATCACCCTTCTCCATTTCTAAGTCCTATCCCACAATACTCCAATGTCCATATCACAAATATGACTATCCTGTTCTCCTTTGCCCACCTTTTGCTCTTCCAGTCCCTCTTCTGGAAGTTTCTTTCTACCATCTTAACCTAGAGAACTTATGCTCACTATTCAAATGGCATCAGCAAAGTGGATCCTTGGAGATCAGGAGAAAGTTGTAAAGTGAATAGTTTAAACAATGAGAAATGTGTTCCTCGAATAACAAGCAACCACAGGTGGAGTTCTGGAGTCTGTGCAGGTGT
>JADRCC010159921.1:0-14856 GCA_019843855.1 Hylomyscus alleni | reverse complement strand
GATGTGATGGGGAGGAGGAGAAGGAGGAAGAGGAGGAGGAGGAGGAGAAAGGACGGATGAGATGGTGGTAGAGGAAGAGGAGGAGAGGCGGTAAGAAGATTCTCCAATGGGACTTGTTCATCTTGTATACATGTCCTATGCTCTTATCTGAATCTTTACTCTCATCATGTTTAAAAACCTTATTTATTTTATTCATTGACAATTTCATACCTATATGTAATAAAATATCATATACGCTTCCTATTTCCCTTTCCCACTTTTTTCCATATCTACCTCATATGTCTCCTTTTTAACTTCATGCCTCCTCCTTCTTCCGCTTCTTCATTCCTCCTTCTCACCCTCCTCTTCTTCCTCCTCCTCTTCCTCTTCCTCCTCCCCTTCTTCTCCCTTTGATATCTTACCAAGTCAAGTCAGTGCTGCCCCATATGTACACAGGGATGAGTCTGTCCACTGGAGCCCGGAAAACCTACCAGTGGCCATACCCTTAGAAAAGGATGCCCCACACCAGCAGTTATTATCTGCCAAGAGCTCTTCAGTAAGGGTGGGCCTGGAGAACAAGCCACTCATCAGTGCTGGGGTTTTGGCTAGTTTGGCCTTGTGTGCATAACCACAGCTGCTGAGAGTCCGTGAGTGTAATGGTCATTCCATGTCCAGAAGACAGCATCTCACGGGACTCCTCTCCATCAGCCAGCTCTTACATGATCTCAGCTTCTTCTGCAATGTTCTCTGAGCATTGGTGGCAGTTACTCTCAGCACTGTGGCCAGTTGTGACTCTTTGCTCAACCACTACCCACTGCAGAGAAAGGTCCTCTGGCCAAAGTTGAAGGCTGAGCGGTGCCTTGACATTTTCCTTTTACCCACAGAGATGGAGATAAAATCCATTGAAAACCTCAATTGATCCACTAGGAGATCAATTACAAGTATACCAGGTGTCACTGAGACAATCCCCTTACAGAGAAGAACAACTTCCCAAGGTGTGTCTCTGCATCTTTGCTGCCAGGCCTGAACACACCAGGCCATGCCCACCTGTCAAGCAGTAGCAGAAAAGGTACAGAGATGACTGTAGAAATGACAGCAGTTATCACTCACCCCTGCTTCCTGCAGGCCAGGCCTCTGGCTCACCAAATACGTCCGTGGCCCTTTCTGAGTGACAGACATATTTCTAGTCTCTGAAGAGATGCTAGTTGAATAAAATTAATCCTGCTATTGAGATAAGACAGAGGACATAAAAAGGTTTGGCTTCCTTGTGCAGTTAACCTAGTCGTAGAAACTGTTTCTCCATTATACTGGCACAGTTTCAGCAGCATGTTGTTGTTGCTGCTGCTGCTGTTTTTCATTTGTTTTAAAGATAACTCTACATGTGATGATGATACACAGCTAGGGATGAAAGCCACTGATTCAGCGGCTGAATCTTTCAATAACCAAGCGGTTGTATGTCTTCTGAGTGGTTAGGATCAAAGCAAACACAAGTGTTTATAGCCTTGATAAGTAGGTGAGTGAAATGGAAGTTATTTGAATCTACTGGCCATCATCTCTGGACCCGATGAAGTCATGTGTCTCCACGGGCACTCAGTAATCTCTGGAACATTCCAGAATAGGATTAAATGCGTTAGATCTGATGGGATGAGACCTCACACAGCACCGGATGGAAGCATAGTCTAGAACAGACACCCAGCATCCTGAATGCCCCCTGCCTCCCTCGCTATATTTGAAACAGTTTGTTCTGTAGTGAGTGAGCTTCAGAAGAGAGCTGCTTTTTGCCACAGAACCACAGTGGGTGTGTGAGATCTGTTTCCTTCCCCTGACTGTACAGGCCAAGTAAGTCAAGTACCAAAGTGCCAGAGGTGGTCAGAGACAGATCTTCTGGGCCCTCAGTGTACAGGCAATGATGAGGGGTGTGGGGGAAGAAGGAGGAAATGAGTGCAGGAGGGACCGCCTCTATCATCAAGGCAGGAAGTGGGAACTTGGAAGACTGGACCATTTGGCATATCTGCTGCCTACTGGGCATGTAGCCAAATTTCCCATTGCCTTCTGCCAGTCCATAAAATCACCATAGACAGTGAAGTCAAGGCTAAAAATGAGCCTCATTCTGCAATTGTTTTGCAAATGTCTCTTCATTTCTGCATTTCTGAAGGATATATAATATCTTTGGTCTATAGTAGTGTGTGGGGGTTGGGTGGAGGGTAGTTCTGAGGATTGAATTAAGGCTTCATGCGTATTAGACCAAGGCTAAGTCTACTCCAGAGATACCTGCCTAGTCCTCAGTAGTTTTGAAGGTGGAGCATAATATACCAGACAGAAATGAAAATGTGGGATATACACAAAGTACTCATCACAACAGCCATACTATGGAGGCAGCCTAGGTGTCAATCAACAGAGTAATGGATAAGCATGCCTGTGAAGGGTGCTGGTGTTGATTTCTCTCTCTGTACAGTGGGCTTGGCCATCCCTGTCCCACTCTTCATGAAGGCTCCTCACTCAGAGGGCATGTGCTGATTTGCAGTGTGATCTGGAGTTGAAAGTAGACACCAATGGATCTGAAAAACCCAGGCTATGAGATAAGGTAGAGAGACCATAAGGTTTCTGGCAGTTCCCATGCCCTTCACAGGACAGCCAGTAAAGAGGGAGAAGCAGACTGTTGGAATCAGGAAACAGGGAGAGATGGACTTGACTCTTCTTACTTCATCTAGCTCTTCACCTTCAGCTTCTGCTAATTATATCCAGTTAAAATACAAGCAAACAAAAACCCAAAACCAAAAGTCAAAAAACAAACTACAACAACAAAACTGTCAAAGCCAGGAAGATTAAGTGCTTGCCCAGAGTGATGTGCCTAGTTATCACCAAGGCAGGATTTGATTTTGGGTCTGAAAGGTCCCAGAACCCACAATGTGCTAACTTGGAATCTTGACTGGTATCCATAAAGATGCAGGCAGGAGTCTGCACTTAAGGAAGTAGGCAATCACAGCCATTGCTGACTGCCCTGCAGAGGAACTATGAACAGTCTGAGTTGCTGAGGCACTTCAAGGCCAGAGAACTTTGGAGTAGAGGAGACAGTCTCTTGCTGTGACCTGACAACGTGTCTTGATCCCTGGGTAAATCTCCTTGTCTCATATTTACTCATTGCTTAGTATCTGATCTCAGGGCATTGGGTAGTTCAGTAAGGGATGGAGTGGGTTACCTAATTCTTACAGCCCAGTAGCAGAGAGATACTATTGACAAGGAGAAAGGACAGGAGTGGATTGCTTGGCATCTTGGAAGAATCTCCACCCATCTGGATCTGTGCATAATATATCCGTGTATTTGTTTATATGTCTAATATATGAACATATTTGTCTGTGTGAGTGGGAGGACACATGTGTATAGAGTCAGAGAAAATCCTCAGGTGGCAAGCTTTGCCTTCCACCTTGTTACAGGTATCATGTCTCTGCAATGTACTCACCAGGCTAGCTCGCCTGCTAGTCAAGGGATCCTCCTCTCCCCGCTGTGTCGAGGATCACTGGAGAAACACTGCGGTTACAAATGTAGACTCCGTGCTTGGCTTTATGTGGGGCCTAGGGATTCAGACTTCATTCTCACACTTGCATGGCAAGCAGTTCATACCTTGAGCCACCTCTCCAGACTCTTGAATTGTTTCTATACTTACATCTATTATGCAGATGAGGAAAGTCAGGCTTAGAAAGATTGAATGACTTTTCCCAAGGGCATCCAGGTAAGTTTGTAACTGGACAGTCTGACTGACCCCAGAAGACTCATTGTGATCCATCCACTGGGGCAGGGTGTGAACGTGAGTGTAGTGGTCAGCTTTCTGTCGCTATGACCAAATAAATATCTGAGAGAAAGCAATGTGAATGAGAGAAGGTTTATTTAGGTTCGTGGTTTGGGGCTTTCAGGCTCTGATTACTTGCCGACATTGTTCCTAGGCCTGAGTTGAAGAGAAAGAATATGATAACAGAGAGCATGCATGGAATAAATTACTTGCCTCCTGGTATACAGGAAGCAAATGAGAGGAGAATATGGACCAGGGACAAAATATGCCCTTCAAGGGTATGTTCGTGGTGACTTACTTCCTACAGTTAGACCTCCTCTTACAGTTTCCAGAACTTTCCAACAGCCCAGTAAGTTATAAACTCTTCACAGATAAGTTCATCATGATGTCAGAGTTCTGAAACAGTTGTTTCAGGAAGGCCCTAACTCTGACCGAATGCTACTGTATTTGGTAAAAAGTCTTCAACACACAAGCTTTGGCACACTTTTAAGATCCTAGCAAAAAGGCAGGCAGTGGTGGCACACATCTTTAATCCCAGCACTTGGGAGGCAGAGACAGGTAGATTTCTTAGTGCCAGGCCAGCTTGGTCTACAGAGTGAGTTCCAGGACAGCCAGGGCTACACAGAGAAACCCTGTCTCAGAAAACCAAAAAAAAAAAAAAAAAAAAAAAAACCTAGCAAAAATGGAAGGTCTGGCAGAAGCTTATGCTAAGATCAGAAGAGGGAAGTATGGCAGCAGGCCAGTGCTCTGCACAGCCTTTTCCATGGGTGGCACGTGCTGCGCTGGCCCTGGGCTGCTGAACTGCTCTCTGTGAGTATCTTTCTCCATGAAGATCACAGTGCAAGCACAACCTCTTCCATCTAGGGAGTACGAGGCAAGTCGGCATCAGTATAGCTCTTCATCTATCATCAGTATAGTTTGTGTATGGGGCATCTCACAATCACTCTGGTGTTGTTCCAGTGTACTGCACACGGAGTGAGTAAGGGCCCTTTAGGATCCCAAATTCCAGCCACATCTAGCATATCAATCCCCATTTCTACATCCATGGTAGTTGTGTCTCTGTGGTTGTCTCAAAGACTTGTTTATTTATTTAACAATTTCACGTGTGTATGTCATGCATCCTGACTACACACGTGTATCATGCGTACTGACTACTCTCGCCCCACCTTCCTACCCTGTTCTCCACCTTCCCCGCTTCTCACAAGCTTCGGTCTCATGTTCATGTCTATTCATTTTGTTTTGTGATCCACTGAGATGAATGGGGGTCTCCTTTGTGATCGTGGGCTTAGATACTGGCTGCCTCCATAGTAAAGACAGTGACTTTTCCTCTCCCAGAGTCTATCATTAGCCAGTCAAGGAAAGGGAAGGGGCTCATGGGGTCCTATCCTTCTCTCTGGAACTGTTCCTATGACCTCCACACATGCACTGTGGCCTGCAAACACTCTGCCACTCACCCATTACAAACAGAAAATAAAAATTAGGAAAAAAATAAGGTAGTTAGCACTTGAGGAATGGCACCCGAGTTTGTCCTCTGCTCTCCACATGGATGTACATACAAATGCATGCATAAATACAAATGTGCACATGCTCATAAGTAGGTATACATTTGGGGCAATCAGAGGAGTGAGTTCTTGGAATAGGTAGATGTAGTTTGGTGGTGTTTAAAGTCTTGCTTTGAACATGACATTCAAGATCCACAAAGCGTACAGTCTCAGACACTAACCTATCCCCATTTGAGCATCCTCTGTAATCCAAGGACATTCTTCTGGGACCTCAATTCATACCCATCTACTCATGCATGTCCTTGTCCTCCACTCACTAATGCGCCCTGGGCCAAGCCTACTGCCAGCCGTGGGGACAGTGATGAGGACAACAGCTTCTCTGTCCTTGAAGAACTCACAGTCTTGTTGAGATGTGACTGAAAAAAATGATTCGTCAATTCAAGAATATTGGATTTCTCCAAATGCTACAGTAGGGAAAAAAATAATTCCCAAGTCTTTAAAACCGTTACCCATTTTAATTAATTTAATTAGGTAAAATTCATAGAACTCTAATATTGGAAGGAGCCCAGAAACCATTTATTTATTCCCATTTCTCCTCTTTGCCTTCAGGCCATGCTACAGTGAAGTAATCCACCAAACCCATACCTTCCACAAAGAGCAGTGTTTCCAAGAACCGTACATAGCTCACTGGCCACTCAGATCAAGAAAATGAGATGGAAAAACTTGACATTCATAGCTACAAAGTATTGCTCTGAATGATGTGAATGGAATCATTCAAACACACACACACACACACACACACACACACACATATGAGTGTGTATATCATGAGTATACACAAGAGGACAAAATGAAAATGTGGTTGTGGTAAGAGAAGGGCACTCTGGCAAGTCTTTTAGTTCCAGAAGAAGCACACACCCCAGTACTGGTCACACAGTGCTTTGTGGTGGCATGGAGTGCATCTTTTGTTGAGTTAGCATTTGTTTTGTGTTCATATGTGGACACATGTGCTCAGGCATGCGTATGTACACATGTATTTAGAGGTCAGAGGAAAACCTTAGCATTCTTCCCCAGGAACCATTACCTTAGTGTTTGAGAAGCCAACTAGGTTGAAGTGGCCAGCCAGTGAGCTCCAGGAGTCCTCCTGTCTCCACCTCACCAGCACCAGGATTGCAGGTACATGCCACATGCTGAGCTTTAAAGGAAACAAACAAACAAACAAACAAACAAAGCCATGCATTCCTCTTGTCACACTTGCAAGGTAGACACTTTACCAGCAGAGCCATCACTTCACACTCTCGAGTTGTCATCTTGCAGCACAGTAACGATGGATACATATACATCCACCATGTTCTGATTGTAAATGATTCCAAGAGGGCAGATAGAAGGGAGACTATCATGTGGTGTTCTCTGGACCTAGGCCTGGATACTTGGTTGCTCTATGACCATTTTGATCTTCAGTTTCCTTGCAAGCAATATCAACTTCATAGGACCGTTGTAGAGACTTAATGAGTCAAGGAATGTCAGAGGTTATAAATCTGACAACTATTCACTTGCTTGACCAAGTAGAACTTGGTTCTTATGATCATATATTTGTGACACTGTTGGGATCATTGGGATCATAGAGGACACCTAGCCCAATACAAGTTTACCAGGGCTTTATCAGAATAGCCTTTATCAAAACTTTGGATATAGTATCGAAAGCTTTTCAATAGAATTTCATCCTTTTTACCGCATATACCAGAATGCCTTTGTCTGTCATACTCAAACACATACCTCACGACATGCCCACCTCATTCCCCCTCCCTCACCTCTATTCTTCTACATGCCCACAGGTCTCTCTCAGTCTCTTGTTCACAGAAACTGCTCTTTTCCAAGTTTTCCTTGTACCTCTGAAAGCAGAGATTCTGCCTTGCCTGTCCCGGGAATTATCATTTCCCAAGATCTAAAGCACATAGCAATGCATTCTGCAAATGCTTGCCAATAGAACCTGTAGCTGGTCACATAGATCACTGTCTGTTGTAAGATGGAGAGGCTTAAGCTGAAGGCACAGAAGCACCACTTGCACTGGCTCATATAAACACAGTAACTAAGTGGCTTGTTTAGCTGGTGGTCCAAGGTAGATGGCTTCGGAAATGGCTGAGTTCAGGAGCTCCAACTGTGCTCTCGTGAACCGACTCATACGTCCTGATGCTCCCTCGTCTCTGTTGAATTTGTTTTCATGTCACGACCCTGAGGATTATTGGAGCTGTGTGGTTAGAAAAGGGGGGAATGGAATCTCGAGGACGAGAGTACATGATGCATGAACAAAAGAGCTGCTATTCTTGCTTGAGCTGGCTGTGGGCTTCTGAGCATGAATCCTTTCAAGCCTTCATTTTCTGTGCCTGCTGCAGAGCCCGGCACATCTCAGAGATGTTTACTTTTTATTATTTGTGTGTGCGTATGTGCATGCATGAGTTCACGGGTGTATATTCATGTGTGTGGCAGTGCACACCCTGGCACATATGTATGTGCATATGTGTGTGGAAACTAGAGAGAAGTCATAGGTATTGTTCCTCAGGAGCGGTCTGCCTTGTTTCTAAACCATCTTTTACTGGCTTGTAAACTTGCCATTTGGGTTGGATGGTTGGCCAGTGAGCTTCAGGGATCCACCCGTCTCTCTTTTTTAATGTGACTTCTGGGAATCAAACACAAATAATCATGACTACATGACATGTACTTTACCAACTGAGTCTTACCCGCCAGCCCAGCTCATCAGAAGTATTTCTGAATGAGCTGATGTTTTTCTCTGCTTTTTAGAAAGGGCAGCTCTAAGTCTATAAAGACAGATCACTACATAGCAACTGCCTCTGACTTCATGCTCTGCGTCTGTCTTCTTATTTCCTGGCAGGATCCGACATCCACGTTCTTCCAGTTTGGAGCATCCATCCAGCAGCAAGCCACGGTTATGCTGAAGATCATGCAGGATTATGACTGGCATGTCTTCTCCCTGGTCACCACCATCTTCCCTGGCTACAGAGACTTCATCAGCTTCATCAAGACAACAGTGGACAACAGCTTTGTGGGCTGGGATATGCAGAACGTGATCACACTGGACACTTCCTTCGAGGATGCCAAGACACAGGTCCAACTGAAGAAGATCCATTCTTCTGTCATCCTGCTCTACTGCTCCAAAGATGAAGCTGTCCTTATCCTCAGCGAGGCTCGCTCCCTCGGCCTCACCGGCTATGATTTCTTCTGGATTGTCCCCAGTTTGGTCTCTGGGAACACAGAGCTCATCCCCAAAGAGTTTCCATCAGGTCTCATTTCAGTCTCTTATGATGACTGGGACTACAGCCTGGAGGCAAGAGTGAGGGACGGTCTTGGGATCCTAACCACTGCCGCATCTTCCATGTTGGAGAAATTCTCCTACATTCCTGAGGCCAAGGCCAGTTGCTATGGACAAGCAGAGAAGCCGGAGACCCCGCTACACACTCTGCACCAGTAAGAGAGAGTTCTTTGATTGTCTCCCAAAGATGGGTCAGAGTTTTGTTGCTATGAATGTTTGGGTTCACACTCATTGGCGAAAGTGTAGACGTCACATACAGCATGCATGCATTTACTTGGAGGGAGTTTTGTTTTGATTTTAAGCTCATTTCTCTTTTCTTCTCTTCCCACCTCACTTTAAGAATGATAAGTAATATAATGCTGACTTAGAGTTTCATCATATAGCCATGACTGTTTTGGAACTTGTTATGTAGCTCAGGCTGGCCCTCCATCTCACAACCCAGGCTCCTGAGTGTTTAGTTTACAAGTAATGCTATAATGCCTGGCTAATACTAGCATATTTCGGCTCCTTTCTGCAACTTGCTTTTATTTTCTTTACTCAATAATATACCTTGTAGACATCTACTTAAGAGTTTTCTTTTGTCTCTTTATCTTCCTCCCTGTCTCATATCAATCATCTATCTATCTACCTATCTATCTACCATCTATCTATCATCTATTTATATGTCAGATAAATCTTTGCAATATCCATACCACACTCTTCCATATTCATACACCATCATTTTTTATTTATTCTTCACATTCAAGAGAATTCAATTTTATTTTCAGATTTTTTTTTCTATTAGAAGCTCAGTTGCAGTGTTAAGCAGCCTCTTTTTCCTATGCAATCACTTGTCTAGGTTGGTTCTAAGAGGTGGGATTTGGGGGTTAGATGTGTGTATAAGGATCCATTGCCAAACTCTTTTACAAAATGATGGCACCAGTTTATGTTCATGCCACAACATAACATAACACAACACAATATAATACAATATAACACAACACAGCATAACACAATACAACATAACACAACACAACACAACACAACACAAGTTGTGGACTCATCCAGCCCCTCACATCCTCATCAGCACTGCCTGATTTGGGAGAATTGACCACCTATGTTTCTGGTCCCTGACTGAGAATTTCTTTTCTTCTTGTATTCTAAGTGTTTTTGTAGGTCATTGAAGATCTTGGCAATCATCACTCTTAAAGCAACATTCCATTCTGCTGCATGACGGTAGCACAGTTTATTTAACTGTCCAATCATGGTGGGCATTTAAGTTAAATTTTATGTTTCTGGGAAGTGTCATTATTCTTTGTGGTCCATCATTATGGCTCAGCTGCCAAGATTTAGAATTATTGTTCAGATACCCGTTTTGCCTGATGTTTGATGATGTAATCTGTGCTTCAGTTCTCACACAATGAGCAGTGTGCCTCTGTGATTAAAGACTGGACTGGAGAGGCAGTGGGACTGTCCATGTTCAAATCCCAGCTCCTTCACATTCTACAGCGCGTGAAATCACCTTATCTTTATGGGTCTCAAGTGCTTGTCATAAAGCGATAATAACAGCCCGTGTTCTAGGATGGTCCAATGTTCTAATGCATTGAGCTATCTGGAAAGGCTCTAACACAGGTTCTAGGAATTTCTGTTTTGTTAGTATACCTGGAGTGACCTCATAGAACTTGTATTCTAACAAGTTCCTGGATGATGCTGCTAGTTCTGGCCTGGGGGCAGTTTTATGAGAACCAGAATTCTGAGGGGTTGTCCTGAGTATGAAAGGAGGGAATATGAAAAGTGTGAAGAGTGATGCTTCTTATGTGCTCACACCTGCTGGCCACTCAATAAGCATCCGAGTTATCAATGAAGTACGGTCATATCGAAGATTGATTTCAGTTAGCAGAGTACGTTGGTTGCCTGCAGAGAACAGTCATTCTAAAACATCTCTGGAAGACTATGAGTTTGAATCAGCTACCTTTCAGAGTTTACCTCTGAAACAGAAGTGTACTTGTGTGTGTGTGTGTGTGCATGTGTGCGTACATATAAGGACTCAGAGCACATGTCAGCTGTCAATCACCACCTTCTACCTTGTTGGAGACAGTATCTTCATTATTGTCCCACTCCTGTGCTAGGCTAAAACCCCTTTGAATAGTCCTGGCTCTACCCTCCATCTTTCCTGTCACTGGGATTGAGATCTTTACACTATGTTCTGCTTTATGTGGGTTCTGGGAAATTGAACATAAGTGCTCAAATTGTGAGACAAGTGTCTTTATGCTCTGAGACATTTCCCCAGGCCAGGATGTACTTCTTCACAACTAACCGACACCTCCCCAAAAAAATGGACTGTCGAATTAAGAAATCAAGCTCTTTTGACAATGCTCCCCAATTCTGTTTCTACATATACACTTTTAACATCTTAAATAATTGTCCAAATATCAGGAAAGAACTCTGATTATTCAGTGTGAAACACTGAAACTTCTTAAGAAGTCAGGCTTGATGCCAGCCCTTAGACAAGGGCGGGGCTAGTGAATTCTTACTCGCTTTAATAAGTGTGCCCTGCAGCTGGCAGATTTAGAAATCTATTATTTTGTGGGAAACATAACTCAATTGTGAGGCAATTGAAATGTAATATATATAGAAAAAGGAATTTTGGAAGGATAATTGCCAAGACATTGCGATCCTTCCGAGGGACCACCCCAGACTCCATTCTTTAAGGAGAGAACAAACAACTCCCTGGTTGTGAAGTGCCACTGTGCTGGCTTTACAGCCTTTACTTTAGAACGAATCAGCTTTTAAAATGTCATATCTGCCCCAGAGAAGCAACACACCAAGCAGACTAGTTTGTTGCCCAATGCTCCTGGGCACAAAATGTCTTGCCATCCACACATGGGTGATGGTGCACACCCAGACGGTGAGGCTAGGTGGAAGCTCACAGTGGCCCATCCTTCTCTCCTGGCCACATTCCTCTTTGCTTACATGAACCCTAGCAAGGAAAGAGTGAAGCCCTGCTGAGATGCCCTTGTCTGGGAGTTCGAGACACCCCAAAAACAGTAATTCAGAAAAACTTAGGAATTGTATCCTTCTGGGTTTCAGTCATCATTCCTGGTACCTAGTAGATCTGTGCGAGCTCCTGGAATATGCAGTGGAGTTAAGATATAACTTCTGTCCCCGAAGACCTTATAGTCTGTTGAAAAGTGGGAGAATTTGCCACAAAGCAAACTCGGCAAAGAACTCACTTTTTACTTCTGTTTATTTACTTTGTGTATCTGTGTGTATATGTATATCTTTGTGTGTGTGTGTTTGTGTGTGTATCTTTGTGTGTGTGTGTGCGCACAAGTGTGCGCGTGTGTATCATGGTGTACACATGTGCAGGTCAGCTTTCTGGGAGTTCATTCTTTTCTTTCTTTCCATGGATCCCAGGCCTTCAGGCTTGGCAGCATGTGCCTTTTCCCACTGAGCCTTCATGCTAGTTCAAGAATTCTTCCTTTTTCAAATAATGAAAAAGACAGTGAATAGTACAGAATATGATAATATACTCAGCCTATTACTCACAACAGAGAACGAGGACAGCGTGTCATGTTTCTTTGAACATTTAAAGTCAAGCAGTGCATTAGTGGTAGTGTAGAAGCCCCAGTTGTAACCCTCTTCAGTCTTGCAAGGGAAGGGAAATTCCTACAGTGAATTTAGTACATATGTGATCTGTGCATGTGCTGATGTATTTTCACTAAAGATGCCTGTACAGCCACACGCCTAATCCAGTTTCATTTCAACACATCCTAGTGACACCTAATGCATTCCAATCTACTTGGCTTTAACCTTGCATTTTCAAGATTTCTGGGAAGAAAATGGAATTCCACTGTATTCATCTCAGCTGCCATTTTGCATTCTGCTAAGCCCATGCTTCGTCTTTGATCTCGTGATCCCCAGCTGAAGGGTATTTAGGCTGTTGATGAGGACAGGATCTGGCATCTGAAGTCAGTGGGCAGATAAGGCTGAACCCAGTACATGACTCTGCTCAGTGGGACTCTCGGGTCAGTGGTTCCTTGCTTCATTTTACTTTTTCAATATTTTAACGCTGAATGGAGCCTTAATCTGCAAAGAACTTTGAGAACAGGTAGCTTTCCTTAGTTTACAGACAGTTGCAGCTGAATTCACACCTGATCTCAGGAGTCATCATCATGAGCAGCTTTGGCTAACTGAGACCCCTTGGCGATACCCCAGCCTGCGACTCTGCAGGCCCCAAGGTTATTGACTATAATCTTGGAGTTCCCGCACTTAGGGTATCAGAAAGATGCACTCTTGTCCATGGTGTACAAGGGGCAGCTTGCAGGGTATAGAGTATTCTGGAACTTACCAGAGGCCTGTTTCTGTCTTTGCCATTTCAAACGGTGGGATGGAGAGAAAGAGGAAATTTTTCTTCATGTTTTAATATTCCTAGTTTTATAGAAGACACTTTGAAAAGAGCAGTCAGCATTTTCCAAAGTTCAAAAATAGCTCAGCCATGTTATGCAACCTCTTCCTTGCTACTGCAAAGTTATTAAACATCTGCTCCTTCACCAAGCACAGAGCAGAGCACACGTAACTCCCAGAACTGTGAAGGCAAACCATGACCTGTTTTGCTGGTGGGGATCTCAGGCTGTTCATCACAGTTCTGTGCCAAGGCTCTGTCCCATTGAAGAGCAGCCAGAGAGGCCACAAAGTTAGGGGTGTGTTCCCTGGAGTGAGGCTGCTGTGGTTTGAGTCCCCAATGCAAGTGACTCCAGACATACATCTTTGGAAGAGCCTCTCAACACCTCCACATCTCCTGTCTTAGATGTCACATGGAGATAAGGAAGGCATGTGCCTGTTTGGCCAGTGCCTGGAATATGGGCATGCAGGTTATAAATGGATGTTGTTATAAGTTGAGCAGCCCTAGCCCCAAAATACAAAATCTCAAATGCTCTGAAATCCAAAACTTTGAGAGCAGACAGGATGCCACAAGTGGAACCTTCCATGCTGGTTCTCTTGGGATCACTAAAAAGATATGATTGTTTTAAGGCTGTGTTTAAGAAACATAAAGGAGGCTGGGGCTGGGGCTCGGTCCCTGTGGCAGTGCTTGTTTAGGGAACCCTGGGTTTCCACACACTGTGTTTGGTGGTGGAGAACTTCTCTAATTACAGAATCTGGGAAGTAGAGGCAAGGGAATCAGGAGTCCAAGGTCTTCTTTGAGAAGAGAGAGAGAGTGAGCGAGAGAGCGAGCGAGAGAGAGAGAGAGAGAGAGAGAGAGAGAGAGAGAGAGCAGTGTTCATGTCCACACACATGTTGCCAAATCTGAAGAACTCTGAAAACTTCAATCTTTGCAGCCCTAAGCATTTATGACCAGAGATTCTCTGTCTGTACTGATACCACCCAAAGGAATTAGATTTGGAGTGAAGCAGGTGACTCTGCTCACCACAGCCCTCAAAACTGTGTGTTCACACTGCAGGGAACAGTGCGGACCTTTGGTGTGCTAGCTCTAGTTCTCTGTAGGTGGAGGGAACCAGAGACCACTGAAGGCCTGGGGGCCAGGGACAAGTTCTCTGTAGGTGGAGGGAGCCAGAGACCACTGAAGGCCTGGGGGCCAGGGACAATTGCTTTCCCTTTGTCTTCTGTTAGTTCCTGGGAAGTGGTGTGGGACATAGTTAAGTCCAGCTGGCTAGAACAGAGGGTAGGAGGAAAAAGCCATCCACAGTGAGTACAACTTTTCAAGAAGACAGCAGAATCCAGTGATGTGGCAGCTTCCAGGCTTCTCTTTGTTAGTTTTAAAATTCGTTCTGTTGGCAATTAAAGCTCTGACCTTTAACCCCTGTGTTGTCTCCCAGATGAAGTCCCTGCCACAGTTTGAATTGTGATTCTGTGGTTTTATGGGATGGAGAGAGTTGTATTTCTGCTGTGAGTGTACACATATGTGTTTATTTGGTGCACGGATATGTATGTCAAATTGGAAGGGGGACACCATTTAGAGTTAGGGAAACAGAAGACTTTAAAAGGAGATTGAATGCTTTTCTGACCAAATCTTGTCACAGGTTGACATCAGAACTGTGCCTGCTGGGAAAGGCCCTGTGGTTGTGCTGTGTGTGTAACAGGCTTGACTTTGAATGTATTATGAACCCACCAAATGTAACGTACTGACCACTCTGAACACTGGCTTTCTCCTGAGGTTGGACAGCCCTGCCCCACTTTATAGCCTCTTTCTTTCTCGTGCACACCTACCCACATTCTCTCTCTCTCTCTCTCTCTCTCTCTCTCTCTCTCTCTCTCTCTCT
>JADRCC010159917.1:0-19551 GCA_019843855.1 Hylomyscus alleni | reverse complement strand
TCTCTCTCTCTCTCTCTCTCTCTCTCTCTCTCTCTCTCTCTTCTAATATGATGCCCATTTAATGGCTAAGAATTTTAAAACTTCCCTAATGTAGAATGATCACTTCCTTTTCATTACTACACCTGCAGAGACCCTATTTCTAATTCAGGTCACATTCTGAGATTCTAGTGTTTATATCTTTGATATTTATATGGAAGAAAACAAAATTCAAAACACAGAAGATACAAAAAAAATTTAGACTGACTTAATGAACTGAAAACAAATAAGTGAGCAATGAGAGGAGAGTAATGTATGGTATCATGTAATTTAAAATGGCAATCTAGTGGACTGTCACGGCTGTCTTTGTTCTTTGACTTGTTAGCCACAAGTCAAAGAATGTTTAGTAATGATATTATTTACAATGTCATTGCCAAATATGCCTATCTCCATGATTAGCAATACTCTTCCTTCAGATATTTTAATTATTGCAAGTATTCTGTTGGCTGTGACTATTTTGTTCTTCTTTATTCACTTACATTTTTGCAAGTATTCTGTTAGCTGTGACTATTTTGTTCTTCTTTATTCACTTACTTTTTTGGTTTTTTGTTATTGTTTTTGTTCATTTAATAGTGAAACAGGGTCTCACTATGCAACTCTAGCAATCCTGAAACTCATGATATAGACCAAGCTGGCCTGGAAGTCACAGACATCTGCCCGCATCTGCCATTCAAGTACAAAGAAGTATAGCACACTGCCTGGCTCATATCAGGATTTGACAGTGTTACATCTGTTTTTTTCACCTAGTTCCTACATTTTTTTTCCAAGAGAGTAAGGCTTCATCTCTGTGTATGGATATTCCAAAGAGTACAAGAGAAAAACAATGTCAGGCCTTTCTGGACTGCTGTTTAAACTTTGTTTCTAAATATGGCTAAATATATACTACCAATTTTGTTTCCATGAGATTGTATGGAGGTACAGGATGCTAAAGGCAATCAAATACTGATATTCTCAATTATACTGAAGATATATTTTTTACACTGTTTGCAAACATCTATGTAAGGGGGAGGATATACTGACAAAAGCAGTGCTGTGTTTCATCCAGCACTATCACTCCTTATAAACTCCCTGTACACATAACTTTAATGAAAAGATAAAATGACTCTGGAGCAAAAAGCAGAAACTGAACAACTGTTTCATATGTTTGGCAAACACACATGCAGTTCTTTTCCACCAATTCTCTGTCCAATTTAATATGCCAAGCTTAGTGGATACTTGGTACTGGCACAAATATAAACTCATTGACTATGTGATTAATGTTACAATTTCTTCATTCCATTTTTACCCATTTAACTTGTTCAATCCTATGTAGATGTCCAGACATGAAGTAGTAAAAAGTTGTGAAATTTTCAATGTTTGTTAAAATATGACTTTTTAATTATAAAAAACACTTTATTATAAAAATACAAATTAAACATTGCACAGCTTGATTAACGTAATGCTCAAATCCTTTTCAGTCCCAATTATAACGTAATAGAAGCATACTTTAAGTATGAGAAGTAATGGACATGGTAAATTTTCTAGATGAATAAATGTTTTTAAGTGAATGATATTTATATACTATATTTGTTGTAATCTCTAACAAGAAATAAATTTAAACATCAACAGAAAGCCAGAAGTTTTTACATCTTTAAAAATGATCAAAATATTAGCTATCAATGACTAATATAAAATACATAAATTATTTAAAATTTGAATTAATTAAAAACCTACTAGTAATGGTGGAGTTTAACACTGCATGCTGATGTTTATCTTAGAGAAATTTGATAGCAAAGTAGGAGGCAAGGTAAGAATGGAAGTTCAAACTTCTCCTTACAGCAAACAGGTAAAGACCATTATAGAAAACCACAACCAATCATAATGTAGTCTAGGAGGCCAGTCCCAATGAAAACATTAACAAAACACTCCAACACTGAAGACTCAGGAAACTTTTCAGAAAAGGATGTAGAAAAAAATGTAAGAGCCAGAGTATCAGGGAGTTGTCTGTGAGATTGTGTCTTCTAGTATTATCAGAAGCTACAACTATGATGCCTCATCAAATACAACTGTCCAATATGAACAGGACAAACTCAACACCAATGCACATCCCAAACTAACTGGAAAAAAGCCCAGGAGAGCCAACCTATGTTCACAAATCTATGAAGAACTATTTAGAATTATGGTAACTTAAAACCTAATAGTTCAGTCTGTTTCAAAGATTCTGCTTGAAAACATGTCAAAGGTGAGTAAAATTAGACTCAATATGAATAGCAGTTTAATCATCAAAATATTTGCATCAATTGTTATTACCTATATTCTACAAAGATACATTAACAAAAATGAACAAACAAATAAGTAAAGGACTTGGGACATTTTCCCCAAAACTTGGCAACAATTTTGAATAGCAATTCAGGCTTTAAAGAACACCAGTCATTTTTTAAAATATGTCCTGTTCTTTGACACATAGCCAAAAAAAGTTTGTGGTTTTCTGTAGTAAGTAAACTTGCTCTTTGTTACATAAGTGAATACTAATGTATCTTCTAAAGTTGTTCCTTATACACATGTGTTTGAAAATGTGATATAGAACAGAAATATTTGGAATCTTTACCCATAAACTTCCAAAATGTGAGAAGACTCATGAAAAACTTTGTATCAATATGATATTGTTACTTTTTTTTCCATCTCCTTGTAAATAACCAATTGAAAATCTGGACTTGTAGGCTTTGTGTCTAATCAAACTCATTGAAAAAATAGCAATCACTTGCTTTAAATAATGTGAACACTTATATAATAAGTACTCTAAGAAGAAGATTTAGCACTTTCTACAATGACAAAACTGAAATGTAATAATATTAAATGAGTTGCAGTGTTTTAAAAGACAACATTCTATTCAACAAGAAGATGATAGAGAAAATGGTCTAAAATTCTAATGCTATACACTGAAAAAGACCTCTCTCTCAGAGAAAACTTATTTCTTGCTAAATAGAATTAAAGGAGACTAGTTTTTCCAATTTTTACTTTGGAATGTAGTAAAAAAAGTTGTATTTTTATTTTCTCTTGAATTGCAAAAGAAAGAAAATTGTCAACCTTGATACAACAGCTGAGTCTACCTGCTTGTAGTACCTGGAATGTTGGACTATCATAGCATTAGAAGTCTAAAATGAAACTAATAAAATGATTGAATTCAGTTGATTCATAAAACTGAGAAATATTAACAATGATCCTATTTCTTTAAATTAAACTTTAGAATGGTTTATGGTGCCACAAAAAGAATAAGATGGATATTAAAATACTATATCCAATATTACTTGTAGTACATCTGTTCTTTGCATTTATCTGTAGCAAATAATATATTTTATATGTGCATCATCTTTTTCTCACAAACAAGTGATGTGGTGACATCTACAATTTCTAACATTAAGAAACTCTGATTAACATTTTATCTCATCATGCTAGAATGTATTTATATCCTCCATCTGTGTAATTTGTGATGAAAAATATCTAAAATGAGGAATTTGTCCAAATGCCTATAATTTCCTTGAATGTCCTTTTTAAGATTTTTTGAAGAGATAATTTCAGAGATCAAGATATATTCTATCTTCTGGGTTTAAAGATGTCATTCTCCTTTGAAATGATATTGATGGAAAATTAAATATAGAATATATAAATTTTACTAAAACATCTCATAATAAGTATGGCTAAATTGTGTCATTTTTTTATTGGTCACCTATGATACATATAAATAACATCTATGAAGAAAAGCAATTTGACTATTATATAGCAAGTATCTGGTTTCATCTAAAATTTGTAAATTTTAAATTGTATTATTTATCATTAGTTCCTCATTTCCCCTATTCACTCTCAACTTCAGGTAAACAAGGGTTCTTCCTACTTGTAGGTATCCATAGTTTTATTAACCAAACTTCTCTAGAGAAACAGAAATAGTAGAATGGTTTGTGACTATGACTATGACTATGAGAAGCTTATAATAAGATATTTACTCATGATTATGGAAACTGAGAAGTTTCTCCACTGCAACTCAGAGGATCTGGAATGGAAATGGTATAGTATGAGGAATAGGAATTGGATTCATTGTGATTTACGGACCAGTATAATATCACTACCTACAAGGAAGAGAATGTGAATACTTCAGTTCAGCAGTATATAAATATGACATGTTCAGATCTAGCATTACCTTTTGCTCTCTTCAGGCTCTCAGTAGATCAAAGATGCCCATCCATATTGAAGAAGGCTATTTTCTTTACTCAGTACTCTAATTCAAGTGCTAATTGCTTCCAGGAATTCATAAAAGTATGCCCAGAAATTGAGTTTAAAGAGTTCTTTGTATATTCTGTGGTCTAATTTACTTACCACAGAAAACCTAATGATCACAGTAGTCATTTCTATAGCTATAAGCTTTTATCACATGACTAGTTTTTCTTAAAGAGTACATCTATATATGTGTGGCTGGACATTGCCAGAATCAACACTGAGTGAGGAAATAAAAGATTAGTAAGGTAAGCATAGTTGATTGTTTGAGAGAAGACATTTAAGAGAAATTTAAATAGAAACAGCCCAAATCACCAAGCTATTCTAGCTCATCCTTTTCAAAAGACCCAAAGTAAATATTTGCATGTTATATTAGTTTCTACATCCACAAGTGACTCATTCCTGTCTGCCATTTTAAACATGTGGATAATGATCTCAAATTAATCATTGTTGGTCACATGGCTAAGATTAGCTAAAACAGCTTGCTTTCATTAATTTCAGCTGTAATGATTATTTGTCTCTCTCTGAAGGCAAATTCCTCCTAGCTACAGACAAAAATTTAAATTGCCATTTTTCAGAAGCTAGAATAATTAAATTGACAACATTACAATACAAATAAACATAGATTTCCCCAACAAAAGTCTCTTGCTTCATCCAGGAGTATACCATGGACATTACTTTTTGAGAAGCTTTGACAGTCAGGTTTAATTAAGTACCATTGCTTTGCTTGATTAAAAAAAAAAAGAAAGAAAGAAATATGGTGAAAATTTACTCAGATGTTGGTCTGAATGAATGAAATAGAAAACCAATAAGAGGAGGAGAGAAACAAAAGGGAAAGGAGAGAGACAAAGTGAAATAATATGGATATTGATATTAAGATTCTATTTTAAGACTGTGTGTGTGTGTGTGTGTGTGTGTGTGTTGTGTGACTGTGCATGCACACATTTGTGTGTGAGTGTCAACAGAAACATGAAGGAGGAATTAGATATTTTAGACCTGGAATTATAGGTATTTATGACCTATCCAATCTGGTTTAAGGATCTAAACTTCAATCCTCTGATAAAGCAGTAAACACTCTTAAAAACTTAGCTGTTGTCTTAGGGTTTCTATTCCTATGATGAAACACCATGACCATAAAGCAAGTTGTGAAGACAAGGGTTTATTTGACTTATACTTCCACATCATAGTTCATCATCAGTGGAAGTCAAGACAAGAATCCAAAGAGTTCAGGATACTAGAGGAAGCGGCTGATGAAGAAGACATGAAGGAGTGCTGCTTACTTGATTTCTCCCTATGGTTTACACAGCCTGCTTTCTTATAGAAACCAGGGCCACCACCCACAATGGACTGGGCCCTCCCCATCATACTAATTAAGAAAATAGTCTAAGGCTTGCCTACAACCTGATCTTATGTAGGTATTTTTTCAATCAAATTTTCTTCTCTCAGATGACTACAACTTATATTAAATTGACATAAAACTAGCCAGCACAGCTCTGTCTAGCCAAGATAGGATTAAATAATAAATAATAAGATTCTCTTATTATTTATTTAAAAAGAACCAAGCAAATGAAATCACAGAGACTATGGCAGCATGCACAGGATCTGGACAGGTTCCCATAAATTAGTCAGAGTAGCCTCCATGGAATTCCTCATCTAACCAAGAAGCTATTGGCCATTGATACCCACTAGCAAAGGGGAAATCAGTTCTCTCCAGTAGAATGTTATTGAGCTTATCAACCATATTATAGGGATGTTCCAATACCAAGGAGCAGTTGGTCAACCTCAAATATACTCATTTTTTAATTAATCATTTTATTTGTTTACATTTCAAATGATAACCCACTTGCTGGTTGCCCCTCTACAACCCCCATACCATCCCCCCATTGACCCGCCCCTTTGCTGAAACTGCCCGCAGTTTCAAAAACTGGGTTCTCTCAGCCAGGAAGGAATAAAGGACCTGAAATAGAAGGTTTGAAATGCAAAGAGAAAACACGAAGCCATGTTGCGTCCCAATCAAGGCTCCACTTCACTTAGAATAAACTAGAGTTTTTATAGTCACAGGAGAACCTGAAACCAAGTCTCTAGATTATACTGCAAAGAAAGTTCAGGTGCCAAAGTCCCCAGGTTCAGAAGATCTTCAGGTAGTGGGCATACTCAGGAGGCTTCTTCAAAGACCAACCAACAGTTAACAGAGAGCATCTGTCTTAACTCCCAGGTGTTAGCCTCCAAGCAGAGGCTGCCAGAAGTCTGATGGCTGAGGTGAAGGGGGAAGGTAGCACTTTGCCTCTATGAGGTGCAATGTGGGCTTTTTTTGTTGTTCCATTTGATTCTTTGAATTGCTTCCTTTGTTTCTAATTATTTGATTTCAACTCTGATTTTGAGTATTTCCTGCTGTCTCTACTCCTCTTGGCTGTGTTTACTTCTTTTTGTTCTAGAGGGTTTTTTTTTATTTTTTTATTTTTTTATTAGATATTTTCTTTACATGCCAATTTCTCCTTTTCCAGTTTTCCCTCCAACAAACAAACAAAAACAACAAGAAAAAAACCCCTGTTGCCTCCTCCCTCCCCATGCCTTCCACCCCACCCTCTCCCACTTATCGGCCCTGTCATTCCCCTACATTGGGGCACAGAACCTTCACAGGGCCAAGGGCCTCTCCTCCCATTGATGACTGACTTTGCAATCCTCTACTATACACATGCTGCCAGAACAATCAGTCCCACCATGTATACTCCTTAGTTGGTGGTTGAGTCCCTGGGAGCTCTGAGGGCATTAGTCAGTCCATATTGTTGTTCATCCCAAGAGGCTGCAAACCCTTCAACTCCATTGGTCCTTTCTCTAACTCCTTCATTGGGGACCCTGTACTCATTTCAATGGATGGCTGTGAGCCTCTACATCTGTATTAGTCAAGTACTGTCAGAGCCTCTCAGGAGATAGCTATATTAGACTGACTTGTCCTTCCTTCAGTCTCTGCTCCATAGTTTCTGCAACTCCTTACGTGGGTATTTTGTTCCCTCTTTTAAGAAGGAGTGAAATGTCCACATTTTATGCAAATCAAAACAACTCTGAAATTCCACCTCACACCAGTTCTAGAGCTTTTTTAGGTGTACTCTTAAACCATTAGTATGACTACTCTCCTATTTCTTTATGAAGACACTTGGTACTATGAACTTTCCTCTTAGCACTGCTTTGATTGTGCTCCATAAGTTTGGATATGTTGTGCCTTCATTTTCATTAAATTCTAGAAAATCTTTGAGTTCTTTCTTTCTTTTTCTTTGACTCAGTGGTCATTGAGTAGGGAGCTGTTCCCTTTCTGTAAGTATGTAGGCTTTATGTTGTTTCTCTTGTTGTTGAAGAACAGTTTTAACTCATAGTGGTCTGATAAGATGCATGAAATTATTTCAAACCTTCTTGTATCTGTTGAGGCTTGCGTTGTGAGCAAGTACATGGTGAATTTCGGAGAAGAGTCAATCAATAGGGTACCGAGAAGAAAGCATACTCTTTTTGTGTTTGGGTGAAATGTTCAGTAGACATGTTATGTCCGTTTGATTCATAGCCTCTGTTTGTTTTATTTTTCTCTGTTTAGTTTCTGTCCATTGGTAAAGGTAAAGTGTTGAAGTTTCCTACTATTAATGTATGGGGATCAATGTGTGATTTAAGCTTTAGTAATATTTCTTTTAGAATGTGTGCACTCTTGAATTTGGGGCACAGATATTCAGAATTGGGGAGTCCTCTTGGTGAATTTTTCCTCTGATGAGAATGAAGTGTTCTTCGCTGTCTCTTTGAATTACTTTTGGTTGAAAGTCTATTTTATTAGATATTAGAATGGCTACTCCAGGTTGTTTCTTGGGTATGTTTGCTTGGAGAACCTTTTTCAAGCCCTTTACACTGAGTTAATGTCTATATTTATTGTTGAGAGGTGTTTCTAGTATAAAGCAGAATGATGGATTCTGTTAGCCTGAGTATTTTTATTGGTGAATTGAGTCCATTGATGTTGTGAAATATTAATGACCAATGATTGTTATTTTTTGTTATTTTGATGTTGGTGATGATAATGTATGTGTGTTTGTGTGGGTCTCTTCTTCTGGTTTTGCCATGAGATTAATTTCTTGTGCTTTCTTTGGTGTAGTTATCCTCATTGTATTGGAGTTTCCCTACTAGGATTCTCTATAGGGATGGACTAATGGAAAGATTTTAATTAGGTTTTGTAATAGTATATCTTGGTTTGTCATAAAATATCTTGGTTTCTATATTTATGATGATTGAATGTTTCACTGGGTGTAGTCGTTTAGGCTGACAACTTTGGTCTCCTAGGGTCTGCAAGACATCAGACCTGTCTCGAAAAAAAAAAAAATCTGTCCAGGCCCTACTGGCTTTTAGATTCTCTGTCGAGAAGGTAGATGTAATTCTGATAGCTTTATATGTTACTTGGCCTTTTTTACTGTCAGCTTTAAATATTCTTTCTTTGTTCGGTAAATTTAGTGTTTTGAGTATTATGAGGCTGAAGGACTGGTCCAATCTTTTTAGTGTTCTGTAAGCTTGCCAGGGTCCATCTTCCACACAGGATCGGAGTTCTCAACTGGAAGCAGGGATATCTGGAAGGCGCATAATAAATATACACAGGCTACTTTTTGGTTACAAGCTGACTGGCAACTTTTCAAGGCTTAAAGTTTCTCTCTCTCTCATTCTCTGCTCTCTTTCTCTCTCACTCATTCTCTTGCAGCTTGAGGCTACACACACTCTGCATTCTCCTGTGTACTCTGCTTTTCTCCTGTGAGCTTTTCTTTTCTTGAACTCTCATGCTCATAAACACCTCTGTGTGTTCCCCTTTCACTCTCACACACATTCTTCACATACTTTCACACATGCACACACACACACACACCACATGCATTCTCCTTTCACTCACACACGCACTCTCCATACATACCTCACATTCTCTCTTCACTCACTCTTCACATGCTCTTCTCATGCTCACTCGCCTTTTTCTTGCCCCAGCCTTTTATTGATAATTCAAAAGCAGGTTAAAAAAAAAGACATTGTATAATCATTGCCAAATCAAATTCAAAAGAATAACCATGTCCCACAAAGAATCAAGAATTACAATTGATCCCCAAAGTTTCAAGCTTCCCCATTCCCAGGCCTATAGCCAAAATAATAATAATTATAAAATTATCATTATTTAAACTTTAAATTTAACTTATACTTCAGAGCTCAGAGCTCTGAGGCCAGCTACTTGCATTTTCCTGTGAAACTCTAATGATAAATGACATGGGCAAAGCTGCCAGGCAGTGGCCAGAAAAAATCAAGTTAACCCTTAGCTTAATCATTCCACTAGCTTTCTGCTTCTGCACGTTGCACACAATGACTCTCCTAAGAGTCCCAGTGTTTTGACTTAGTTTTACTAATATAAGATTTTACATATTCTATACTTGCATATCCAGGTACCACTCTCAAATGTATAAATCATTTTATAACTTCAATAGCTTTTTCTTTCTTGGGGTCCCAATGTTGGCTCTATTTCATTTTCTAATAATTTCTTCAAACTTTCTTTGCAAGTCAAGCATTAATATAGAAATACCGTTGTGAAGTTATCACATTA
This sequence comes from Hylomyscus alleni, assembly GCA_019843855.1. Lineage (NCBI taxonomy): Eukaryota > Metazoa > Chordata > Mammalia > Rodentia > Muridae > Hylomyscus > Hylomyscus alleni. The sequence continues at coordinate 9,668 of JADRCC010159917.1, read as the reverse complement.
TTTTCAAGATGAGAACACACAGCATGCACCTGGGCCACTAAGACTGTGCTGTGCCCCATGCCTCAAATTTTTTAATTGTTTAAGATTCAATGCATCAAGAAACATCTAGTTTCACAGAATTCACCAGAGCAGAAGGAGAAAGAAGTAAGAAAGTCAGATATAATAGAATAATTATCCACATCAAGGCCAACTAAAAAGCAATCATGCAAAAATGAAATCTATACAGCAGTTGTCCAGGACTAAGGTCAGGAGAAATGGGAACAAACTGGTTTATTTACAAAGAGCTGCCAAGGGCTACTGAGGTGTCTCCATCCTGCCTACTGCAGGCAGCCCCTTATTTCAGATGGCAGGTCACCTGGAGGGATGTGTCTCCTGCTTCTCAGGTCCCAGATGTCATCCTTTTCTTTAAGGAGCTGCGGCGGACTTCTGAGATATCTCCATCCTGGCCTACTACAGGATGTTGTCTGTCATTTATGTTGTCTCCAGCATAAGATTCTTGTACATTTAAAGCCATCTTTTATGTTATGTTAGAATTTTTTTTTCTATTAATTTGTTGAAGATATTTTCTGGGTCGTTTATCTGGGAATCTTCTCCTTTTTCTATTCCTATTAATTTTAGGACTGGTATTTTCAAAATGTCCCAAATTTCCTTGGTTGTTTTGCTATAGAAACTTTTTAATGTTTTGCATTTTCTTTGATAGATGGATTGATTTCTTCTATCTTATCTTCTATCTTATCTTCTGTACCTGTGATTTTGTTTTCTATCTCTTGTACTAGGTTGGTTATGCTTGAGTATGTAGTTCCTGTTTGCTTTCCTAGGTTTTCCATCTCCAGGGTTACCTCTGTTCATATTTTCTTTATTGATTCTATTTTTATATTATTGCTTTATATTTACTCATTACCTTTTTAAAGCCTCTGTTTGATTTTATTTTCCTGTATTTATCTAGGGCATATATTTATTACCTCTTTAAAGGCCTCTACAATTTAAGATCATTGTCTTGCTCTTCTGGTGTGTTAGGGTAGCCAGAGCTTGCTGTAGTAGGAAAACTGGGTTCTAAGGGTGACTTATTTCCCTGTCTTCTATTGAATGTGTTCTTGTACTGGCTTTTAGGCATATGTTTGTATCTGGTGTTGACTAGCCTGGTAGTCCCTACTTGTAGCAGTCCTCTGGTACTGTAGCAAGAGATGGTAGTCCCTGATGGAAGCAGACTTCTCAATGTTACTTTAGGCACCAGGCTTCCAGGGAAGCAGAAAGAGCTGTGGCCCTGGGATCGGAGTGCAGATTCATGATTGCAGGTAGAGATGTGGACTGGAAGATGGCCAGTAAGATTTTTAATGACCACACTTAAAAGTCCTTTAGTACCATTTCAGAAGTAAGAACTTATATACAAAATATACATCATGATAATGAGTTCTGAATGAAAGAATTACAAATCATGAGTGAAAATATCATTACCATTTTCCTACTATTATAATAGTTAGACCATAATGCTATTGCTATTATGGTCTAAAATATCTAAACCCCCTTTTTATTTTAAGGAGCACACTAGATTTTAGGTCTCTCAAATCATTAATTTGTAATCAATAAATTGGGATATTTATGCTTTCTTTCAATCTCTACATGTGGGTATGTGTCCCCAGTGTGTTTACTTGTATATGGTATATGTGGGTGTGAGTGTCATTTTCAACCAATTGTTTTTTTTATAACCTCTTCTGAATTTCTATTAGTTAATACCTGGTAAGTTAAATAGAAAAATAACTACTCATGCTGAGTGATAGATGAGTCTCATATCAGTCTCATATCATATAACAATATTCACCTCATCTGCCTCTTTTACTAACTCCCTACTTCTTCTTTGCAGAGTTGTAAGGTATTTTATGCTTTGATTCTTTTTTTTTTCAGGTCTAGTCACTGTCTTATGTTTTCAACAGAGCATTAACTTGGTTTTGAATGTATTAAAGAAAATGTAGGAGTGTTCCCTTTTCTCCACATCTTTGCCAGCATCTACTGTCACCTGAGTTTTTGATCTTAGCCATTCTAACTGGTATGAGGTAGAATCTCACAGTCATTTTGATTTGCATTTCCCTAATGATTACTAATGTTGGATATTTCTTTAAGTGTTTCTATGTCATTCAAGACTTTTCAGTTGAGGATTCTGTTTAGCTCTGCACCTCATTTTTAATTGGGTTATTTGGTTCTCTGGAGTCTAACTTCTTGAGTTCTTTATATATTTTAAATATCAGCTCTCTATTGGATGTAGGGTTAGTAAAGAACTTTTCACAATTTATAGGTTACCATTTTGTCTTACTGACAATGTTCTTTGCCTTATAGAACTTTTTAGTTTCATGAGGCCCCATTTGTCAATTGTGGATCTTAGAACTTGAGCCACTGGTGTTCTGTTTCAGAATTTTTCCACTGTGCCAGTATTCAAGGCTCTTACTTACTTACTTTTCAATTAGATTCAGCATATCTGGTTTTATGTGCAAGTCCTTGATCCACTTGGATTTGAGTGCTGTACAAGGAAATAAAAATGATTAATTTTCATTCTTCTACATGCAGACAACAAGTAAGACCAGCATCATTTACGGCAGATGCTTGCTTCTTGTCCACTGTATAGTTTTGGCTTCTTTGTCAAAGATCAAGTGACCATAGGTGTGTGGGTTTATTTCTGGGTCTTCATTTCTATTCCACTGATGGACCTATCTTTCTCTGTACCAGTGCCATGTGGATTTTAGTACAGCTGGAAGTCGGGGATGCTGATTACCCCAGAAGTTTTTTTATTGTTGAGAATTCTAATCGCTATCCTGCATTTTTTGTTAGTCCATATAAGTTGAGAATTGTTCTTTCTATCTCTGTAAAGAATTGATTTGCAATTTTGATGGGGATTACATCGAATTTATACATTGCTTTGGGTAAGATGACTATTTTTACTATGTTAATTCTGCCAGTACATGAATATGGGAGATCTTTCCAACTTCTGAGGTCTTGTTTGCTTTCTGTCTTCAGAGACTTGATGTTTTTGTCAGACAGATCTTTCAGTTGCTTGGTTAGAGTTAGACCAAGATATTTTATATTATTTGTGACTATTGTGAAGTGTGATTTTCCTTAATTTCTTTTTCAACCCATTTATCCTTTGTGTAGAGGAAGGCTACTGATTTGAGGTAATTTTACATCTATCCATTTTGTTGAGGTTGTTTACCAGGTGTAGGAGTTCTCTTGTATAATTCTTGGGATCACTTATGTATACTATCATATCATATGCATATAATGATGTACTATCATATCATCTGCCAATAATGATACTTTGTCTTCTTCCCTCCCAATTTGTATCATTTTAACCTCCTTTTGTTGTCAAACTACACTCTAACTAGAACTTTGAGTACTCTAGTGAATAAATAGGGAGAAAGTGGGCCACCTTGTCTTGACCCTGATTTTATGGAACTGATTCTAGTTTCTCTCTGTTTAATTTGATGTTGGCTGTTGGTTAGCTATATATTGCTTCTATAATGATTAGGTATGTGTCTTGGTTTCCTGACCTTTCCAAGACTTTTAACATGAAGGGGTGTTGTATTTTATCAAAGGCCTTTTCAGCATCTATTGAGATGATCATGTGATTTTTTTTCTTTGACCTTGTTTATAATGTAAGTGGATTATGTTAATACATTTCCATATATTGAACCAACCTTGCATTGCTGGGATGAAGCCAACTTGACTGTGGTGAATGATGGTTTTGATGTGTTCTTGCATTCGGTTTGCAAGAATTTTATAGAGTATTTTTGCATTGATATTTATAAACAAAACTGGTCTGAAGTTCTGTTTCTTTGTTAGGTCTTTGTATAGTTTAGGTATCAGTGTAACTGTGCCTTCATTGAACCAACTAGGTAGTGTTTCTTCTGTTTCTATTTTGTAGAATAGTTTGAGAAGTACTGGTATTAGGTCTTCTTTGAAGGTCTGATGGAATTCTGCACTAAAACCATCTGGTCCTGGGTTGGTTTTGGTTGGAAGTATTTTAATGATTGTTTCTATTTCTTTAGGAGTTATGGGACTGTTTAGATGGTGTATCTGATCCTGGTTTAACTTTGGTAAACCAGGTATTTGTCTAGAAAATTGTCCATTTCATCCAGATTTTCCAGTTATATTGAGTATAGACTTTTGTAGTAAAATCCGTTGTTTTTTTGAATTTCCTCAGTTTCTGTTGTTATGTCCCACTTTTCATTTCTGATTTTGTTAATTTGGATACTGTCTCTGTGGCCTCTGTGGTTAGTCTGGCTATCTTGTTTATTTTCTCAAAGAACCAGCTCTTAGATGTGTTGATTCTTTGCATTGTTCTCTTTGATTCTAATGGTTGATTTATTTCCTGAGTTTGCTTATTTCCTGCACTCTATTCCTCTTGGGTGTACTTGCTTCTTTTTGTCCTACAGCTTTCAGATGTGCTGCTAATTTGCCAGTGTAAGATCTCTCCAATTAGCCTGTTATAGCTGTCTCCTGAGAGACTCTGACAGTACCTGACTAATACAGAAGTAGAGGCTCACAGCAATCCATTGGACTGAGTACAGGATCCCCAATAAAGGAGCAAGAGAAAGGACCCAAGAAACTGAAGGATTTGTAGCCCCTTAGGATGAACAACAATATGAACTAACTAGTACCCTAGAGCTCTGAGGGACTAAAACTCCAAGCAAAGAGTACACATGGTGGGACTAATGGCTCCAGCAGCATATGTATAGCAGAGGATGGCCAAGTTGGTCATCAAGGGGAAGAGAGGCCCTTGGCCCTGTGAAGGTTCTATGCCCCAGTGTAGGGGAATGCCAGGGCCAGGAAGCAGGAGAGGGTGGGTTGGTGAGCAGGAGGAGTGGGGAGGGAACAGGGGTTTGTTTTAGTTTTTGTTATTTTATTTTATTTTATTTTTAGAGGGGAACCTGAGAAAGGAGATATTGTAAATAAAAAAAATCTAATAAAAAAAAAAGGAAAGATCTCTCCAATTTCTTTATGAGGGTACCCAGCACTATGAATTTCACTCTTAGCCTTGTGTTCTTTTTTGGGTTTGCTTTGACTTCATTTTTGTTAAATTCTAGAAAGTACTTAATTTCATTCTTCATTTGTTTCCCCAATGTATCACTTAATAGAGAGTTGTTCAGTTTCCGTGAGTATGTGGGCTTTTTTTTTGTTTGTTTCGGTTTATTCATTATTTATTTATTTATTATTTATTTATTTATTTATCTATTTATTGAATGGCCTTATTCCATGGTGATCTAAAACATGGGATTATTTCAATCTTTTTGTATTTGTTGAGGCTTGTTTTATGTCAATTGTTATATGGTCAGTTTTAGAGAAGGTAGCATGAAGTACTAAGAAGAATATATATGTTCTTTTGTTTCAGGGTGAAATGGATAGATATCTGTTAAATACATTTAGTTCATAAATTCTGTTAGTTTCATATATCTTTGCTTAGTTTGTGTTTTCATGATCTGCCCATTGGTGAGAGTGTGGTGTTGAAGTCTTCCACTATTACTGTGTGAGGTTCAATGTGTATTTTTAGCTTTAATAATGTTTCTTTTACAAATATTTCTTCCCTTGCATTTGGGGCATAGATATTTGGAATTGACAGATCATCTTGTATCTTCCTTTGAACAGTATGAAATGTCCTTCCCCACATTGCTTCATTACATTTGGTTGAAAGTCTATCTTATTGGATATCTTATTGGATATTAGAATGGTTTATTCCATTATAATACTCCAGCATGTTTCTTGGGACCATTTGCTTGGAATTTTTTTCCAGAGGTTTATTCTATGATCATGACTTCTTTGTCACTGAGGTTTATTTCCTGTATTCAGCAAAATGATGGGTCCTGTTTACATATTGAATCAGTTAGCCTATGTCTTTTTATTGGGGAATTGATATTAAAGATACCAGTGATTGTATGTTTCTGTTATATTTCTTGTTAGAACTGGTTTCATTTTTGTTTGGTTCTCTTCTTTTGGGTTTGTTGTGGGATGATTAATTTCTTAGTTTTTCTTCACTGTAATTTCCCTTTTGTGATAGAGTTTTCCGTCTAGTATAATTTGTAGGGCTGGATTAGTGAAAAGATATTGTTTAAATTTGTTTTTGCCATGGAATATCTTGGTTTCTCCATCTATGGTGATTGAGAATTTTGTTGGGATGGCATTTGTGTTCTCTTAGGGTCTGCATTGACATCTGACCAAGATCTTCTGCCTGAATAGTCGCTATTGAGATAACTGTTGTATTTCTGATTTCCCTTTTTATGTTACTTGGCCCCTTTTTTCCTTATTGCTTTTAATGTCCTTTCTTCTGTGTATTTCGTGTTTTGATTATTATGTGACAGGAGAAATTTCTTTTCTGATTCAATCTATTTTGTGTTCTGTAGGCTTCTTGTATGTTTATGGCCATCTCTTCTTTAGGTTAAGGAAGTTCTCTTCCATTGAAGATGTTTTCTGGCCCTTTGAGTTGGAAATCTTCACTGTCTTCTATTCCTATTACTATTTTTTTTCCTTTTTTTATTTTTAATGAACAAACAAACAACAAGAACAAACCCCTGTTGCCTCCCCCCTCCCCATGCCCGCCACCTCATCCTCTCCCACTTATCTGCCCTGTCCTTCCCCTACACTGGGGCACAGAACCTTCACAGTGCCAAGGCCTCTCCTCCCATTGATGACCGACTTTGCAATTCTCTACTATACACATGCTGCTAGAACAATCAGTCCCACCATGTATAGTCCTTGGTTGGTGGTTGAATCTCTGGGAGCTCTGAGGGCATTGGTCAGTCCATATTGATGTTCGTCCCAAGAGGCTGCAAACCCTTCAACTCCATTGGTTCTTTCTCTAACTCCTTCATTGGGGATCCTATACTCAGTTCAATGGATGGCTGTGAGCCTCTACTTCTGTATTAGTCAGGCACTGTCAGAGCCTCTCAGGAGACAGCTATATCAGGCTGGAGTGCCCTTCCTTCTGTCTCTGCTCCATAGTTAATCTCTGCAACTCCTTGCATGGGTATTTCGTTCCCCCTTTTAAGAAGGAATGAAATATCTTCCTTTTTCTCGAGTTTTGGAGGTTTGTGGGTTGTACTTTGTGTATTCTGAACTTCTGGGCTAATAACCACTTATCAGAGAGTGCATACCATGTGTGTTCTTTTGGGATTGGGTTACCTCACTCTCCAGAGAACCAAATAACCCTATTAAAAAATGGAGTACAGAGCTAAACAAAGAATTATCAACTAATGAATACCGAATGGCTAAGAAGCACCTAAAGAAATGTTCAACATCCTTAGTCATCAGAGAAATGCAAATCAAAACAACTCTGAGATTCCACCTCACACCAGTCAGATTGGCTAGAATAAAAAACTCAGGTGACAGCGGATGCTGGAGAGGTTGTGGAGAAAGAGGAACACTCCTTCATTGTTGGTGGGATTGCAAGCTGGTACAACCACTCTGGAAATCAGTTTGGCTAGTGAATATAAACCATGCATGTCCTTTTGGGTCTAAATTACCTCACTCAGGGTGATATTTTCTAGTTTCATCCACTTGTCTGCAAAACTCAGAATGTCCTCATTCTTAATAGCTGATTAGTAATCTATTGTGTAAATGAAACACATTTTCTGTCTTGGGACATCTGTGTTGTTTTCCTTTTCTGGCTATCACAAATAAGGCCACTATGAAGATAGTAGAACACATGCCCCTGTGGCATGGTAGGAAATCTTTTGGGTATATTCCCAAGAGTGGTATAGCACGATCTTCAGGTAGATCTATTTCAAATTTTCAGAGGAACCTCAAGATTGATTTCCAGAGTGGTTGTACCACTTTGCAATGCAAGAGTGTTCTTCTTTCTCCACATCCTCACCAACATGTGTTGTTTGATCTTAGCCGATGTGATGGGTGTAAGATGGAATCTCAGGGTCATTTTGATTTGCATTTCCCTGATCACTAAGGACTTTGAACATTTGTTTAGGTGCTTCTTGCCATTCAAGATTCCTCTGTTGTGAATTCTTGATTTAGTTCTGTACCCCATTTTGTGATTAGGTTGTTCAGTTTTTTGGTGTTTAGTTTTTTGAGTTCTTTATATATTTTGGATATTAGCTCTCTATCCAATGTGGGGTTAGTAAAGTTTTTTTTCCCAATATGTAGGATGTCGATTTGTCTTATTAACTTTGCCCTTTGCCTTATAGAGATGCTTTCCAGTTTCATAAGGTCCCATTTATCAATTCTTAATCTTAGAGCATGAGCCATTGGATTTCTGTTTAGCAAATTTCCCCCTGTGCCAATGAGTTCAAGGCTCTTTCCCAGTTTCTCTTCTATTAAATTCAGTGTATCTGGTTTTATGTTGAGATCCTTGATCCACTTGGACTTTAACTTTGTGCAAGGTGACAAATATGGGTATATTTTCAGTTTTCTACATACAGACAGCCAGTTAGACCAGCACCATTTATTGAAGATGTTCTATTTTTTCATTGTATATTTTTTGGCATCTTTATCAAAGATGAAGTGTCTGTAAGTGTGTAGTTTTATATCTAGGTCCTCAATTCTATTCCATTGATTAACGTGTCTGTCTCTAGACCAATACCATGCAGCTTTAATCACTGTTGCTCTGTAATAAAGATTGAGGTCAGAGATCATGATTCCCCCAGGAGTTCTTTTATTGTTAAGAATTTTTTCACTATTCTGGATTTTTTGCCTTTCCAGATGAATTTGAGAATTGTTCCTTCCATGTTTTTGAAGAATTGTGTTAGAATTTTGATAGGGATTGCATTGAATCTGTACATTGCCTTTGGTATGATGGCCATTTTTGCTATACTAATTCTGTTAATCCTTGAGTATGAGAGTTCTCTCCATTTTCTCAGGTCTTCCTTGGTTTCTTCCTTCAGAGAATTGAAGTTAGTGTCATACAGGTCTTTCACTTGTTTGGTTAGAGTTACCCCAAGATATTTTATATTTTTTGTGACTATTATGATGGGAGTTGTTTTCCTAACTTCTTTCTCAGCCTGTTTATCCTTTGTATAAAGGAAGGCTACTGATTTATTTGAGTTAATTTTATATCCAGACATTTTGTTAAAGTTGTTTATCAGCTTTAGAAGTTCTCTCATAAAATTTTAGTGATAGTACAAATTTTATTTATACTATCATATCATCTGCAAGTAGTGATACCTGTACTTCTTCTTTGTCAATTTATATCCCCTTGATCTCTTTTTGTTGTCTTATTTTCCTAGCTAGCACTTCGAGTACTATATTGAATAGATATAGGGAGAATGAGCATCCTTGTCTTATTCCCTGATTTTGTGGGATTGCTACAAGTATCTCTCCATTTAATGTGATATTGGCTGTTAGTTTGCAGTAAATTGCTTTTATTATGTTTAAGTATGGACCTTGAATTCCTATTCTTTCTAATACTTTTAACATGAAGGGGTGCTGTATTTTGTCAATTTTTTTTGCATCTAAGGAGATGATCATGTGATTTTTTTTCAGTTAGTTTGTGTATATAGTGGATTACGTGAGTGGATTTTCGTATACTGCACCAACCTTGTATCTTTGGGATGAAGCCTACTTGATCATGGTGAATGATGCTTTTGATTTGTTCTTGGATTTGGTTTACAAAAATTTTATTGAGTATTTTTGAATTGATATTAAGTGATGGTCTGAAGTTCTCTTTTATGGTTGGGTCC
>JADRCC010159915.1:0-12223 GCA_019843855.1 Hylomyscus alleni | reverse complement strand
AAAAATACTACACAATAAAACATAAATCAATACTGTGTTATCTTAGAATAAAACAAACTCTCAAGAAGGAAAGAATATATATATAACATATAGAATGGGGTTATAAAAAATTAAATATTGAAAACAAATAAATACTGAATTTGCCAGTAGGTAGTTTAGCATCTTTCTTTTCCTTTCTTTTGTTTTCCTTTCTTTTCTTTTTTTTTCGTTTTTTTTTTTGATTGATTGTGGTCAAAGGTGTCTAAGATACAAGGGAGAGAAGTAACCCATCAAACATCATAAGGAACTTTGTCAAAATGCAAAGAGAGAAAATTGGCAATATTTATATAGCGTTTGCTCCTGCTCTTTTAGTGTATCATTAGAGAATATTGTATAAAACAGAAATAATCAAATTAAAAAAATGCTATCAATTTATTATGTTTGAAATTAAGTATGTTAGTTGTTAGTGATGGAAAATACATGCATAAAATTGCACACATACACACACATGCACACATACACACACACACAAATTGACCATAAGTAGCTATTAGGAGATATACCACACTTTTCTGGGAGAAGAATCCAGAAAACATGGGTTTGCAAGTGTCCTTAATGGTCAGTGAACCAACAAAAGAAAAAAGATTTAAGCTGATCGATTAAATCAGAAGTGAGTAGGAGAAATGGGCAATGGAACTCTCAAGGATTATTCAAAGATGAATAGCTTTGAATTTACTGGGAATATTTCTTTCTTGGTTGAGATAAAGTGTTCACAAATACAAAATAATATATGTATATATTATATCTATATTCATGTTGAGAGATTGTGTGACCAAGATAGCTCAAGACAGCTTGAATCGAGAATGAGTTAAGTTTTTCATTATGTTTATTTTGGTTAGTTGATGACATTAAGAAAGGCAGATTGTCACACATTGAAATTAGCTTGGATAATAATAGAGCAAGGACAGAGGAATTCAAATGCTATTTGAAATGAGTAAGAATTGTGAACATGGGGTATAATCTGGATAAGAAAATAAATAGGATCAATGACTATAAAAATGAAAAAGTATCAATGAAATACTGGTCTCAATTGGTTGAACTGTTACTGTTATACCATTAATAAGATTAAATGATATAGAAAATACAAATTAGTACTTACAGGTTTGAATTACCTAATATACTAATTCCTTGAAGTAAAAAAAATCTTATAAGTTAACAATTATAGTTTATTAAAATAAGTATGCAGACCACCATTGGAACTGCTTGCCCTGAGGTATAATGTTCTTATTTTAGTGTAAAAGTACTGAAATATTTTAATTTTATTTTCAAGATGACAGTTTGAAAATTTATAATCTTACATAAATGACTCTTCCTTGGAGTACTTTGTAGTTAATGTAAGTTAACAATTCAATTCATGTCCTGGGGAGATGGCTACAGTGGGAGTGGGGTCTGTTTGTAAAGCACCTGTTGTCAAGCCTGGTGATCTAAGTCTGATTCCTGGGACCCAAACAGTGGAGGGAAGAAGGAACTATTGCACATCTGTACATAAATATATGCCATGCCATGTACCTCACTAAATAAATATAATGTAATAAAGATAAACATTAAATTTGTAATGTTGAGTTTTTATTAGTGAATAAGTGTTTGAAGAAACAACCCCCACCCCGCCACTTAACACACACTTGAAGTCTCTTCCAATAAGAGAGGTCTATCTGTCCCCATTTTGAGCCCTTGGTGTTGTCAATGTCTAATATATCAAGTCACATGAATTCATGTATTTGTGGATGTAGAATTGTTCTTTTAACAAAAAGTAAATGACAGCTCTATTGATGTTAGTCGTTTGGGGGGAAGTTATGCTTATGTTTTATCTGTACGCTAGAAAAAAATCTTATGTTTCTTTCAGAGATTAAAAAGTAAACACAAAATATAAATACATGTTTACGGTCTTTTCCTAACCCGTATATACTTCCATCAAATTAGTTTTAAATATTTAGGAATCATAACAGGTTTTTGGCACTAGTTTATTGTTGTGTTAAAGCACATTTTAAGATACAAACAATATATCCTATGTTTCATAGGGGTTTGTCTTTGTAATAATCATGAGTAGATAGAGTTTTTCAACTAAGCAAACCTTTACATTGGCAACCAAAATAATGGCTATTACTTCAATGGATTTAATTAATTTAACATTGTTTCTCGAACATAGATATACTTCTAAAATGTATTAACTTTCTACATTATATAATCCAATGTAATTTTTCTAGGCATATGTATGCATACAGAAGAGTGTATGCATATATAGTCATGTGTGTCAAATTATTCATGTATAACCATATATACCATATCATATCAAATTATATATATCATATTATATCAAATTATTTATATATAACCATATCAATGACAGTGGCTGATTTCTGAAGTGAAGTATTTAAGTCAACATGCCAAATCTGAGACTATTTCATTAAAAATTACTGATGTAAAAGTTCTTGATTTTTCAATGCACTACGCTTTTCATTGTGCTTCTCAGTATATGGTTGAATGTCAGACTTTTAAGACTGAAGGAAGGAGTTCTTGGAAGCACTTTGTTTTCCTAGGGAGGAAACTAGACTAAGCCTTCTTCAAATGCCACCTCATCAGCAAAGGGCAGATCCTGAACTCGGATTCTGACCTCAACATTTGTGTTCTTTTCATGGGGAGTTGCAGAAGGCATTGCAATTCTGTGAGGGCATGCCAAGGGAGCACCATCATTGTGAAGTTCATCATGGAGAGGTCAACAAGAGTTTTATGACACTCTACTGGGGAAAAGGAAAAATCAAGCACAATGTTCCTCAATGTTCAGAGGAACTGAAAGAATGAATGAAATATAGATAGCTTTAAAATATCATCTTGCAAAGCTGGCAGCACGTCAGTCAATCTATTGTATTTATTTTGAGCAAGTTGGTGACATTTAGAGAGAAGGGAGGGTTTTGGCAGCTTTCAGTAGGTGGTCAGTTTGACATTTCCAAGTAATGTCTCACTGGGCGAAGAAAGTCTGTCAAGACCCGTTGGTTTCTTTCTCATTTTCTTCTTTCTGTGCATCTAAAGTAGTACATTAGTAAATGGCAGCATATATGCAAGTACTAAATTAAAGTGTTTATATGTAATAAGATTTTAAGCCTGATACTTTTCTGTGTATAACAACAGATAGGTGAAATGTGAGAAATTTTATGGTCTTTTTTTAATCATTTAATTTCATTTTTCAACATTTAAAATTTCAGTTTATCACCAATAAAACTCATTACATTTTATAATAATTCCCACATTTCTTATCCAAACAGACTCATGTGACTTGGCAACCAACAAAGAACACCAACATCTGTTGCTGGAGAAACAAACCAAAATAAATTGAACTATCATTGATGTTGCTATAATTTAGTAATTAATTGATACTTTACAGCACAAATTTTTACTACACAGCACCAGTTATTACTTTATCATTTGTGAATTTGTAGCACATCTCTCCCACACTCATCTCAAATTCACCCTGAATCTTAAAATCTAAAAACATATGTTTATCCACCCAATAGGAACTTTCTTCAGAGTTATTTGCATTGATATGAGTATTGTTGTAATGCTGTAATAAAGCTAATATCTGATGTTTCTTATTTCTTCCTTCATATTTTACTTCTGGTTGCTTTCTTCTTTCAACATCCAAGGGAGACTACTTTTGCTTGTTGGCATAGGATTTTAACCTATTATTCTTGATGACTCTGTCCCTCATAGTCCCTCTTAGTGCATTATGCCATTTGTCATCTTTTAAAAAGAATAGTAGGATTAAGTTTTTCAACTCTCTCTGCTCAGATGTGGAGGAACTATAGATCCATGTCTTATTGCCATCCATGACTGAAGTCTTGGGGAAGTAGTTTACTGCTCCATGTTCAACCATCTCCTTTGGTTATGCAGAACCTTTTCATATTTGAAGATCACAATGAATATGAAGGGGATATATCTTTCTAAACATTGTCCAGACCCTCTCACATAGTTATATCATGTAATGAGGCTCACTTAAGATACTTATCTTCAGAACATAGTATACCTCATACTGATTCTTAAATAAAAGGACCTTCTCTTACCTTTTTTGTTAGTATTTTTATTAGATATTCTATTTAATTACATTTCAAATATTATCTCCTTTCTTGGTTTCCCCTCCAAAAATCCCCTATTGCATCCCCTCTCCCTCTGCTCACCAACCCACCCACTCCTGCTTCCTGGTCTTGGCATTCCCCTATACTGGGGCATTGAGCTTCTCAGGATCGAGGGCCTTTCCTCCTACTGATGTCCAACAAGGCCATCCTCTGCTACATATGCAGCTGGAGCCATGGGTCCCTACATGTGTATTCTTTGGTTGGTGGTTTAGTCCCTGGGAGCTCTGGAGATACTGGCTGATTCATATTGCTGTTCTTGCTATGGGGATGCAAGCTCCTTCAGCTCTTTGGGTCCTTTCTCTAGCTCCTTCATTGGGGACCCTGTGCTCAGTCCAATGGTTGGCTGAGAGCATCCACCTCTGCTTTTATCAGGCACTGACAGAGCCTCTCAGGAGACAGCTATATCAGGTTCCTTTCAGCAAGCACTTGTTGGCATCCACAATAGTGTCTGGGTTTGGTGAGAAGAATCCTATCAGATTTGAGAACAAGAATATCACATCTCTCCTCTGTTTCTATCATACTTCTTATTATTTCACCTAGAATCAACATGATTAAGTAAGTTACATTATTATTCTTTTTTTCTAAAATTATTTTATGAATAAACCTAATCAGAGCATTGTTTTTAACACTGACCTAATAAAATGGACTTCCAGTCCTCCTGGGAAGTCAAAGCTGGTGGTCATTAACTGTTTAATTAATTCTGCATTGTAGATATAGAGGTCTTAATTCCTTCCAAGGTAAGATATTTGCAAACAATTCATTTAAAAGTATAGTGTCTTTTAATGTTCTACTATTTCTTCTTATTGAGTTCTTTATCATTTTCTCTCTTTAATATCCCTCTGATTTACCCAATACCAAAACAATGGTGACTCAAAAAATATAAGACCTCCAGCTTCTCAGTCAATAAAAGCATCATCTAGCTTTTTTCTTTTCCACAATTCAATTATCTTTTGTTAAAAAGTCAATTTATTGATAGATATCTCCATCATTTCTCTTGTATTCTTCAGCATGCCCATAAAAGACATTTTTAATTTTTTTAAATCACTGTTTTTTTAAATCATGATCAACAGAATTAACCTTGATTTTTCATTGAATATTCCTGCTATTATTCTTAAAAGGAACTATAAATATTATGCTCATTTGTATTGAAATGTTCCTTTATGCTAAAGTATTTCCCAGTCAAGGTTAATTTTGTATTTAGCTTCTTGTTCTGGTATACAAAACCACTCCTTTATATTTTTAGGACATTTCTGTATCAATTAAACTCAATAAATGTATCAATAAATGCACAGCAAACATAATAAGAAATGTGCACTTTGAATGTGTTGCTATTCTAGGGAGAGATAATGAGTAGCTAAAATATGTATTTCCTCTAATCTTAGAAATGTCTGTTGCCTCAGTTAGTGAATACTTGAGTACGAGGGGGCAAGATAAAGAGGAGAAGATGGGGGAATGGAGGTGGGTGGATACTATGCAAAGCCTGATGACTTCCCCTAAATTAAATCTCCAGACCTCTGTTTCCTTATGTAAAAAACTGATGATTTTCTAATTCTGTCAAGATAGAATAACCAGTTGAAGCACATAGCGTGTTTTAGAACATCCCATCTTTATACTATACTAAGTTTTCTTAGATCCCCCCGTAGAGATAAGGAGAAAAGGTTACTGAAGATTTATACCCTTAGCAATATAAGCAATTAATTGAGGTTTGGAGTTTTGGGTCAGAAAGGCAAATATTTTTCTAGTGAGTTGCCACAACATATGTTTTTTATTTGTTTATTTGTTCAATTGTTTTTTGCAAATTTTTCTTTTTATTAATTATTTTATTTATATTTAAAATGTCTCCCT
This sequence comes from Hylomyscus alleni, assembly GCA_019843855.1. Lineage (NCBI taxonomy): Eukaryota > Metazoa > Chordata > Mammalia > Rodentia > Muridae > Hylomyscus > Hylomyscus alleni. Next base: position 6,212 of record JADRCC010159915.1, on the reverse strand, counting down.
TTCCAGTCCCTGCTCCACAAGTCCTCCAACCCACACTCTCTCCTTCACCTCCAAGAGGGTGCTCCTCCACCCAACCACTTCCTCCTCACCTTTTAGCATTCCCTTTCTCTGGGTCATCAAGCCTTATTAGGACCAAATGCATCCCCTCCCACTGAGGCCAGACAAGTCTGATTAGTTGATACTGTTGTTCTTCCTATGTGGTTGCAGTCTCCTTCAGCTCCTTCAGTCCTTTCCCTATCTCTTCCATTAGGGACCCTGGGCTCAGTCTAATGGTTAGCTGTAAGTATCTGCATCTGTCTCAGTTAGTTGCTGGCAGAGTCTCTCAGAGGACAGCCATGCCAAACTCCTGTCTGCAAGCATAACTTGGCATCAGCAATAGTGTGGAGGTTGAGCTGCTACACCTCATATGGATCCCAAGGTGGGGCAGTCCCTAGATCATCTTTCCTTCAGTCTCTGCTGCATTTATTGTCCCTACATTTTCTTTAGACAGGAACAATTCTAGGTTAAAAATTTTAAGATGGGTGTGCAGTGCCATCCCTCAACTGTGAGCCATAATTATCTACTAGAAGTGGTCTCTTCAGGTTAAGTCTCCCTACTGTTGGACATTCTGCTAATGTCATCTCCATTGGGTCCTGAGAGCATTCCAAATCCCTGGTGTCCGGGAAATTCTTGTGGTTCCCTCTATTCCCCAAGCCACACTGTTCTATATTTCTATTCATTCTCCTTGGCCCTGGGCTTCTGTCTTGTTTACCCCCATACCTGATCCTGACTCCTTCTCCTACCCAGGTCCCTCCCTCCCCTGCCTTCCACAGTTATATTGTTCCCCCTTCTAATTGAGATTGAAGTATCTACACTTGGGTCTTCCTTCTTGTTAAGCTTCATATAGTCTGCGAGTATATAACGATCATTCTGAGCTTTTGGACTAATATCCACTTATCAGTGATCAGGATAAGACTAATTTGTATCCTGTTGCCTTCCTTTTGTTGTCTAATTGCTTTAGCTAGAAGTTAGAGTAATATATTGAATAAAGAGGAAGATAGTGGAAAACCTTGTTTTGTCCCTGATTTTAGTGAGATTGCTTCAAGTATCTCTTCATTTAATTTGATGTTGGCTGTTATTTTGCTGTTTATTGCTGTTATTATGTTTAGGTATGTGACTTGAATTACTGATCTCTTCTAGTCTTTTAACATGAATGGGTTTTGTATTTTGTCAAAGGCTTTTTTCAGCATCTAATGAGATGATAATATAATTCATTTTCTGAGTTTGTTTACATAGTGGATTATGTGGATGGATTTCTATATATTTAACCATCTCTGCATCCCTGGTATGAAGATTACTTGACAGTGGTCTTGAATTCAATTTGTGAGCATTTGGTTGAGTATTTTGCATTGATATTCACAAGGGAAATTGGTTTAAGTTTCTCTTTCTTTGTTGGGACTTTGTGAGGTTTAGTTATCAGAGTAACTGTGGTTTCATAGAAGGAATTAGACAGTTTTTCTGTTTGTATTTTGTGGAATAGTTTGAGGAGTATTGGTATTCTGTCTTCTCTGAAGGTCTGATAGAATTCTATACTAAAGCGATCTGACCCTGGGCTTTTTATCATTGGTAGACTTTTAATGTCTGCTTCTATTTCCTTAGGGGTTATGGGACTGTTTAGATAGTTTACCTGATACTAATTATCTTTGGTATCTGTCTAGAATATCATTCATTTCATTGTTTTTAATAGCTGAGTAGTACTCCATTGTATAGATGTACCACATTTTCTGTATCCATTCCTCTGTTGAAGGACATCTGGGTTGTTTCCAGCTTCTGGCTATTATAAATATGGCTTCTATGAACATAGTGGAACATGTGTCTTCATTACATGTTGGAGCATCTTCTGGGTATATGCCCAGGAGTGGTATAGCTGGGTCCTCAGGTAGTATTGTGTCCAATTTTCTGAGGAAGCACCAGACTGATTTCCAGAATGGTTATACCGCTTGCTATCCCACTAGCAATAGAGGAATGTTCCTCTTTCTCCACATCCTCACCAGCATCTGCTGTCACTGCAGACTAGCAATTGCATCTCTTGAAATAGGTTCTCCTTAGAATTCTGTGAGAAGTTATCTTTTTAAAAGATGAGGGACTGAAGGGGTTTTATCTGGCATCAATCTGAGGAGAGGCTCTTTGTCCTGTGAAGACTTGATGCCCCAGTGTAGAGCAATGCTAGGGCAGTGAGGCATGAGTGGGTAGTTGGGGGAAAGGAGCACCCTATTTGAAGCAGGGTAAGTGGACATGGGCTAGGGGGTTTGCAGAGGGGAAACCAGGAAGGGGATAACATTTGAAATGTAAACAAATAAAATAAAAACAGTCTCCTATGCTTCTTCTGTTACTAAGGAACTTTCTCATGCTTAAATTGATTCAGTATTTTGTTATGTTCTGTGTCCTTGGAAACCAATCACAATAGATGGTGCTTTGTATATTTAGCCACAATAAGACTGGACCTGAACGAACCACCCAGCAGCACTTTCTTCACCTGTGTATACATTTTCATGGTATTTGCTTTTATAACCTATTCCTTGAGATGAATTCTAACATAAGAGATGTGAGAAACTATTTAAAAGGAGACTTCCAGTTTGAATAGGGGTTGAATAAAGTTTAAGTTCCCAAGACCTCCCTGGGAACTGACTTTCTACTTGGCAGAAGAGAACATGTATGTGGACAACTGACACCCTGGTTGGCAAGTTAAGACATGAATATTAGACCAGGCAAGCCCCTCTCAAAGGAGAATAACCTAACCAATAGGAGCAGGATAAGTGTATAACAAAGACATGTTCTTAGGAAATCCCCTTATCCCTAAATCCTGATTGAGTAAATATCTTGACACAGATGTTGGTAGATCTCTGGTTTTGAAAGCCCTGTAGGACCTTGAGTTGGGGTTATAGTTCTGCCTCTGAGCCTGTAATGTGGCACTGATTGATAAGTCTTAGTGTTTGGCATTCAATAAACCATTGCTGACTGAAATCAGTGTCTTGAGTGATATACATGTTGACTCTCTAACCCCATTGGACTGAACAGAATTGACTGAGCATTTCTTTCCCTGCACTGCTCTTGCAAGAGTAAGCATCATTGTATCTTTGACCCAGTTTTTCATGTCTTTCTCTGAGTTGTCACTTTATCTGCCTCTCAATTAGATGTCACTTTTAAACATGGCTGCTTCCTACTGCAAACTAATTTTTTCTACACTATTTGAGATTAAAGTTGCATGCTAAAGGCATGTCTTTATTCCAGACAGAGTAGCCATGTGACTAGATTAAAATTCCTCTACAGAGCTCAGGAGTTTAAGAACACTGACTGTTCTTCCAGAGGTCCTAAGTTCAATTCCCAGCAACTATATAGTGGCTCACAACTATCTGCAATGGGATCTGATGCCCTCTGGTGGTATGTCTGAAGAGACCAATTGTGTACTCACATACATAAAGTAAATCTTTTTTAAAAAATGAAATTCCTAGGATCCACCTCCGCCGTCACTCCCAGGTGTAGATGGAAGTAGAGAGGATCCTGTCCTGGCTGCTCTCCAGCCTGATATAGCTGTCTCCTGAGAGGCTTGCAGCCATCCATTGAACTGAGTACAGGTTCCCCAATGAAGGAGCTAGAGAAAGGACCCAAGGAGCTGAAGGGTTTGCAGCCCCTTAGGAAGAACAACAATGTGAACTAACTAGTACCCTCAGAGCTCCCAGGGACCAAACCACCAACCAAAGATTATACATGGTGGGACTAATTGCTCCAGCAGCATATGTATAGTACAGGATGGCCAAGTAGGTCATCAATGAGAGGAGAGGCCCTTGGCCTAGGTTCTATGCCCCAGTGTAGTGGAATGCCAGGGCCAGTAAGCAGGAGATGGTTGGGTGGTTAGCAAGGGGAGGGGGTAGGGAACAGGGGTTTGTTCCTGTTTTTGTTTTTTGGTTGTTTTATTTATTTTTTTTTTGGAGGGAAAACTGGGAAAGCAGGTATCGTATGACATATAAATAAAGAAAATATCTAATAAAATAAAAAAATGAAATTCCTCTACAAGTATGTTCTTGCAATCCCATTTATTTTAGTTACTAAATAGCAAACCAATAGCAATTATAGTTTAGTATGTATCAGATACTATTCTGGGAACCTCACAAAGAATTGTCTATAGTCATCTGAAACAGAGAGGATAATTATTTGCCAGCACTTTTATGAAAAAATAAGATAATTTGTCTAAGTCCTACACATGCATCAAGATGTTGGAGCCAATGTATGCAGTTATTAATCAGCTCAATGCATATTTCATTGCATGTGTATAAATTAACACATTGCAGTTAATTTCTAAAATCCTTGAGTCAGTACTTTATCGTTCTGGTCTCAGGTAAGTTTGATCTACTTTTGGGAATTTGTTATAAATGTATAAAGATATAAGTCTTATAATTCCTTTACATGGGAAAATTTTACCTAACAAAATGATGCTACCACCTTTTATTAGAATTAGACAAAAATATACTAGCTCAGATCAACACAGTGATTTCTGATAGGCTTGGTTATTCTGATGGTGGAAGCAAGAGCTATGTTGAACACTTCTCCTTTTATTGTCATTCCACAGTTCATTAGAGAGTTAACCATTGTGCTTAAGAGTCTTTACATTAGTAACATTAGGAGCTGTTAATGAAAGGGAAAGCTCATTACTTGTACGTGTTAAATAAAAGCTTAAATAGTTTGACTTTCTCCTTAAAAATAGAGAATTTTAGATTTATAAATATAAATGTGTATGAATGTACACATAGTTGCATGTGAAACCATTTTATTTTAAAAAGATACCTTTAATTTGAAAAGAACAAGTAAGTGTCCCTGGGAGGGATAGGAGTGAGGAAAGGGAGTAAACAATGCTATCATTGTACTCTCAAAAAATAAAATAATTAAGAATAATGATGGGAAGATGTATAATCACATAAGTTGAGAAAAATTAAGTGTATCACTAGACTAAGTTATAGTGAGAAATTTTATTTTAAATGTGTAGTTATTTTCAGGTGAATGTTAAAAAGGGTTACCTTTTAAATTATAATATTTTTCCCATCACAATATTTGTACTGTTTTTAGTCACACTATAATCATTCAATCACATTGCTATGATTTTTGTGTTGTAGAGACACAGGCAAATAAAAAGGATTATGGAATAGAGAAAATAATTTTTGTGTGGCTGAGTGCAAGATATTTGGAATTCCATGGAATATTGAGCAAATGATTTCTCATCCCACATAATATAAATATATTTTTCTAAGATGGATCTTTTTCTTTTTACTGATGAGCCATTGGCCTATGTAATATTTGGAGAAATAAAAATGGCCAATCTCTTCTTCTAGCAGCAGATGTTTCTCTGATAATATTGTGATAAACATTTCTGTTGGAAACATCTGTCAGAAGGATGTGTCTACGACAGAAATGTACATCAGGAGTATTAGAATGAGTCAGTTAGGGAAAAAAATACTCATTAACTGAAAATAATGGTATTTGAAAAAGAACTGAAGTAAATTTCAATGATAAATCTCAATTAACAATATTTACTGTGAAGCATCTTTTCCAGAATATGTTACGACTTGTTATCTGCAGGCAGAGAATGCCTTTGGATATTAATATGAAGTGTGGAATGTATTTATTTATGAATTCTGGTGCTATGCCTTGCCAAACAATATGGCTATTTTTTTGCTTTGCAGTTCAGATGGAGGCTAACAGGAACTAAAGCAGTATTTATGGAGAATGGATAAAAATATTTAGCAATGTGGAAAGTAAGTTTTAAATTGACTATGCTTTTCTCTAGAAATAGTATGAAACTATATTGTACAGTGTTCCAAATTAGGAAATATAAACTTTACAAAAAAGAATTTTCATAGATGTAAAGTAGGTGATGGCCAAAATTAAGAAGCAAAGAATTTGAATCACTTTAAACAGCCAATGTGTTCATCTTATTTGTCTTAATTACAATATTAACTTTAAATAGATGAACCATAAGACTGTATTTACTTTCAGCTTATAATGACCCCCGAATTATAAAACTAGTTTGGAAGTTTCTTTCATATGCACTCACTTTTTTTGAAAAGCTCTGAGATTTTTGTCTCCTAGTAAGTGACCCACATACTTTAAAAGCCCCAGACTTTTATATATATATGAGAGAGAGAGAGAGAGAGAGAGAGAGAGAGAGAGAGAGAGAGAGA